>VYZR01005056.1:91644-123766 GCA_013400675.1 Oxylabes madagascariensis
ATATTCATGGCTTTCTGCACAAAATCTATGGTAGGTCTATGCAACACTTTTTTTTTTTTTTAATAAGCGCTAAAATATTTTGTCTTAGAGTAATGAATTGCTCGGCAACTGTTCTTTCAAGAATTATTTATACAGATTATCAAAACCACTTTTTCTGTTTGTTAGAGGAACTCCAGAAGGTTCTGTTTGAGCAGATCGACCTACGGAGGAGGCTGGAACAGGAATTCCAGGTCTTGAAAGGAAACGCGTCTTTCCCAGTCTTCAGTAAGACACAAAATCTGTGGTTTTGGTGCTCTGTGTGTGTGTGGTCGGCTGTTGCCAGGCTGGTAAAATGAGAGAGCTTCTCAGTTGTGCTGCCATGATCTTGGGCTTGGTTCTGTTGAGGGTAGGTTGGGCAGGGCTTGGAGCAAGTTGGGATAGTGGGAGGTGTCCCTGGGGTTGGAATGGGGAGAGTTTTAAGGTCCCTTCCAACTCAAACCATTCAGTGATTCTACGCTGACGCTTCTGCTGTGGCTTTGCAGCTGCCCAGGCGGATCTTTTGTAGGGAAAATATGAAGCTGGATGTTTGTTTTGGTGTGCATTCTACTAGTTTTGATAGCATTCTGTACAGCGAGTAGACAGAAACACATC
This sequence comes from Oxylabes madagascariensis, assembly GCA_013400675.1. NCBI lineage: Eukaryota > Metazoa > Chordata > Aves > Passeriformes > Timaliidae > Oxylabes > Oxylabes madagascariensis. The sequence goes on from VYZR01005056.1 coordinate 92,275, forward strand.
TTGGCCCTCATGGGGCACGGTGAGGTTGGTGTCTTGGCCAGCACCTCAGGGGCTTTTGAAGACAAAATACTTAATCCTCATTTTCAGGAGGTTCTTAATACTCATTTTCAGGAGGTTCCAGCTGATGCTGGAGAATTGATCTGGCCTTTTTAAGGAGTAGAAATTCCTGCTTGGATTTTTCCTGTTGAGAGAGGCCGTTTGAGATGGCCCTTTCACCACGGCTGCTGAGCCAGGGTGCTGCTGCCCAGGGCGATGGAATGTGCAGGGCACCTCTCAAATAAAACTAAATGGGAGCTCAGCAGGGCTTTTGTGGAGCTGCCAGAAGGCTGGGCTGATCGTACAGGGACGTGGAAAAAGACCCCGTGGCTGGGATCTTTCGAATGACACTGGAGCAACGGCAGAAAGATTCTTCCAGGAGAAATCCCACCTAGATCAGGATGATCCCACCAGAAAAGGTGGGAACACAGACAGCATTTTCCTATTGTTCAAAGAAAATATGCTTGTCCCCTTTCTGTAGCATCAGTTAGGTGAGTTCAGGGAAGCAAGGAAGTGTGAGGACTCTGGGAATGACTCCATCTTTAGCCCGAATATTGAAATATGTAGACAGCTCCATAAATAAAGAAGAGTCACTTGACATGATACTGATATTAATGAGAGGAGCATAGCCTCATCCTTCAGAATAAATCCAGTCATTACTTGGGTTTGGGAGTGAGGTAATTTTCAAATAACTCGTGGAGATCAAAACGCTGCCGTGTGGTATTGGCGAAATGGCATCTTGGACTTTTGCCATTCAAGTCTCTTATTCATCCTTTTGTTCTTCTGCAGTAAAATTAATGCTCTGTCATTGCCATGTAAATAAACACTGCAATTAAACCACATGAAATACAATTCAAATAAAAGAAAAGAACAAGTACGGCCAACCAAGGAAGTGGTGACTGCTGTATGCTGGCTTGAAAAATATGTGGTTTCAACGTACCACAAAGTAGTGGTCAATTTTCTTCAGGATTAAAATAGAAAACAGATAATGTGCTATAAACCATACCTACAAGTGACCGTAAAGCCTATTTACAGATTTAGATTTACCAAAAAAACCCACCCCTCCTCCGCGTGTAATAAAACAAGAAAAAAGGGTCTTTTGTAAAGCAAATTAGTGTAAATCCATGTTAAGGGTGTTTTGTCCTCTAATGCAGTGCATGTTCTAGCACAAGAGAGGGGGGCTCTTGCTGCTGGACAGGGCTGTTGCTTTAGGCTGGGTATTAGAATGGTATTGGTGTCTTGGGCAGGGAGGAGCCAGGGAGAGAAGTCTTTGGAGACCCAACTAGAGGAAAGTTGAGGTAAAATTTAAATTGTATTGAAAACTCATCCCTGTTTCAGCTGGGAGGCAACATGTGAGATGTGGAAGGCAATACTATTTCTCCCTGGAAAATGCTTCTGTCAGGTTACCTGCAGTTCACTCTAGAGTCACCTCGTTTGGGTTCTCCACTTGGAACTGAGCATATTTGGGGTGTTATACCTCCATAGCATCAAGCCACTACTCACAGCAGGGCTGTGCAGTAAATGGCGTTTAGTTTCAGAGTTCTCCTCTCATTTAAATCATTGTTAAATGAGAACTCAGCTTATTTGCAAGCTCTCTTAGCAGAGCTATCCTGCAGTCTTCTCTGTGGCTTCTTACCTGCTTGAAACATGGACTGTGATAATTTATAAAACAGCAAGACCTAGTCTTCTGCTGCATTTTTCACATTGCTGTTCGGCTTGAAAGCTGCAGGTGAAATTTTCCTTTGCCCTTAAGATGTCTCAATGCAGAGGTCACTTGAATAAAATAAAATAAAAAAAGATCACATGAAGAAAGTCAAAGTTTTTGCTGTCCTGATGAAAATACAAACATCCCTGCATGGTGGCAGTGTGTTCTCCTGGACCCCTGCTCTGGTTTTTACCCTCCGTGTCGGCTGCTCCCGGTTCTGTCCATCTGCATTTTAAACAATGTGGCAATAAAATGGCGGAGACACAGTCTGGGTACTTAAAGTATTTAATTTTGTGTTAAGAAAGCTATTTAAATATTCATATCTTTTCTCCTGGGTACTGCTTATGGCTTTGTCTGTGAGCGTTTGGGTTCGGATAAATGCCGCTGGAAAAAATCGCTGTCCCTACCATTAACACCCCATTTTCACTGTGAGCTTGGACACTTTCTGTGCAGGGCTGAGCAAGATCCCTGAGCTGTTTGTTTGGAGAGGTGATGAGCTCATGGAGAGGCAGCTGGGAGGAAAGGAAAAGGAAAAAAAGGAAAATTTCTCCTTAAAGCCTACTCAGAGTGAAGCTGGAGGAACTCAGTTATAAATATCAGCCTTCAGTGACCAGGACAGGAGGCAGTTACCTTTTTATACTGGATGTTTTTTGGGGAGGGGGATAGGAAAAGAGGAATTGTAAATCTGCTTTATTTTTGTTGGCTTATTTTTCTGATCAAGTCGGGGTAGAGGGAATAGGCTTAAAAGTTCTGTGGGAATTTACTGGGAAGCTGAAGAAGTTCATTGAGATAATGCCACCATGTCCTTTCCGTTGTGGTTGTGCTGGACTCCTGAGGGCTTCAGCTTGCCAACTCTTTCCCTGTTTCATTGCTCTTTTCCTGCCTCCTTTTCTTTTAAACAACAACTTTAGCTCATCATTCAGAGAGGAAAAAGTTCTTTCTTGAGAGGGGGACAGAGCTCTGCCCCCTTGTTCTTTCATCCAGGACAGGCTTGTTACTTGAATCAAAATTATAGTGGTTGGGATGGGTTTTCTTTCCACTTCCATTTAACAGCCCATCCTTGCACCTTGACCTCCATCGGGTGGCTCATCGAGTTATTTGGTTCTCGTCAATAGTTTTGTTTATATTTCTCTTTTTCCTACTCACCAGCAGGAATGTTATGGAACACAGAGCATCAGTTAATCTTCTAACAAATAAAGTTTTTGCCTGAAATGGTTATTTAGGAGGAAAATCAGGAAAGGAGCATCTACTGGAGGAGGAAGGCCGGCCTGTGCTGTAACCCAGCTGCCCAGGATCTCTCTTTCAAAGACTTTTTCGCTTCCAAATTCCACTTCACTCTTTACAGAGCTTCGGTTTTGTTCAATGCCGTCAGTGCAATGCTACAAACCACAAATCAAACCCTGCATCCTTGAACACTTTCTCCTCTCACATGTTGGACATCGCTGTTGATGTCAACAGATTTATGCCAAAGCAAAGAAGAGCAGTTTCTGTTCTTCTCTTCTCTGCAAAAGTTTGACTAATGACTGCAGAGCCTTGCCCATGCAGGAAAATAGCTGGTAATAAATGCTAGCAACACAAGCTTAGCATCCTACATTTTCCAATGGAGGGAGTAGTGAAATCTAATTTTTCCACATTTTTTTCTGTTGTCAGTGGTGTCTCCTATTAGATACATATTTGTTAGGCATATGTTTTAATTGAGTGAAGGACTTTCGTAATGATTTGTGGTTCCTCAGTAGTGACTGGGCTTAATTTAGCTTGATTTATGTCAACTCTGCCGTGTGGCCTTTGTTTTCATTATTGCACCTACATTTATTTTCCCCCTCTCATGCAGATAATTTTCAAGATCAGATGAAGCGGGAGCTGGCGTACAGAGAAGAAATGGTGCAGCAGCTACAAATCGTAAGTTCACTTCCTCTGACAAAAAATGTCTTGAGCTGCTGCTTTGTGTTTTTTAAGCGCACACCACGAATTTTTCCTTTGTGAGCCATGCAGATGCACCATTACCGAGTTCCTATTGCCTTATATTTAGCAAGAGGTAAACACGCAGTTCTCAGCTGGTTTGGAGCCTAATTACCTGGAGATTTACTTTCCTATAGTAACCAGATGGGTCTTCATGTTTCAACTAAACAAAATGTGTTGACTCAACACGGAGAGGTGCTTCTGCAGAGAGGAGTGGGAAGGAGTGAATCAGTAAACCTTAGGCAGGTAAATGTTCCTACCTCGTGTGAGCTGCCAAGAGGTGCATTTCAGCCCTCGGTAGGGAATCTGCTCAATCCCTGCTTCTCACCAGAAAATAAACCTTAGGATGTGTCTTTTTCTCATTTCAGACACTAGAAGAAGTGCTTAACTCAGCAGTAAAGGATCAGGTTGCCAAAATCACAGTTCATTGCAGGCACACATTACTGTTGGGTCTCTTGCTTGTTATTTTAAAACCAAGAGGGATTTTGTCTGTGTGCTAGTGCAGCTCCAGATCATCACATTCAACTGTGTTGTTTTGAAAAGTTGACGTTCTTAATCCTGTGCAAGCAAAGGGGCTGGATGATGGGAAGCTGCTCCACACTCATATAGTGCTTAGTGTGGTTTCAAGAGCAGGGCTGTCAGCTAATGCTTGCTTTGCTGGTGCTTTTCTCTGTGATCAGTCTGACATTGCTCAACGGGGTTTTGTTTTTGAGGCAAGTTTGGCAAATATCCCCACTTCCCTGAATCAGCCCCGTGCTCCCCCATTTAAATTTTCCTTCTGCTTGTCACGGGGCCCTGGTGCAGAGAAGGCATTGCCCAGCCTCCTGGTACTGTCGTTTTCTAACTGATGGGTTAGGACATAAAAGTAAAGCTGAAGGCCAGGACTGTCAAACTTGTGCTCCGATGTTTGGAAGCATTTAGGGCTGGCCTTATTTTTAGAGCTGCCGAACATCCACGCGCGCCGTTCCTGCTGACTTCAGAGGTTTCAATGAGAGATGGAGGGTGTTTGAAAGAGGTTGTTTGTGGAGGAAACTCAAGTCCAGAACATCTCTGGGTGTTTGTCTGCAGCTGGTCTCCTCTCTTTTCCTTCAATGTGCCCAGTTGTTACCGTGTCCCCCTTTGTGTCCCGATGCCAGGCAGGAAGTTTGACTTGACCTGTGAATTTTGTTGTCACAGAAAATTCTAATTAGGATGCCATCCTGAAAAGCACTTTCCCTGCTGCTTTGGACTTGAGGCAGGTGACCAGTTGGATTTCCTGCTGCAAAGCACTTCTAAGCATGAAGTTTATGGGCCCACCCCAGTCTATCTCTTGTGTCAGCTGAACCTGGAGCTAACTAACTCTGCCACCCAGGGAAAGAATGGATCACCTCTGCTGTTTGCCTTGTGGTCCAGTTGTGGAGTTATTTCTGGAACTGGATATCCCAGACCCCCAGCAAGCTGGCTGTGGTGGTTTCCCTGATTTTCTTGGGCAGGAAAATAAATATGATCAAGTAATTCACCCCCTTTTCACTTACTGACGTGTGCTACGGACAGACTAAGAGTCATTTAATCATTTGAAAGAGCTGTCTGAATGTACTTACAGAGAATAGTTTCAACATTTAATGTGCTGCACCAACAGCTCAGGACCTCTTCACTCACAATAGATACCTGAGTTTAATTATTACTGATAGAAATGTTGTCGAATCACCAGTAAGTCTTCATGCTCATATTTGTGGGGCAGGTTGTGATCGGTGAGACTGATAAAAAGATGTTTCTATGAAAAACTGAGAGACTGCTGCAAATAACGAGTGTGTTTGCTTGAGATGAGTGCAGAAATCCTCAAAGATGTCTTGGTTGATAACTGAAACGGAGTCAGCACTTTTTAAGGTGATAATCCCAGCAGTTGCTTTAATTTATTCCTGGGAATATATCTTGTATGTTTATATCTAGAATTAAGATTAATGAACTGAATGTGGTAATGATAGAACTACTTCGGCCTTCCAGGGTTATTGCACGCATGAATTGGTGCAGAATATACAAAAAACGTGGCTGCTTGTGATTTTTTTGTTTAATTGCTGTTGTTTTGTTTTCAACTGGGGCTGTTAGGCTTTTATTTTTTTGTACCTGAGATGCTGCACTACTACTTTAACAGGGCTTTAACCTAATTTTCTTGTTAACATAGAAGTACAAAGAGAAAAGCAGAAGCGTTTCATACATACTGAAATCATAGTTTTACTTAGACCTTCAGAGGTGTGTGCTTTTGTAGGACTAAACTGAAAATTTACTGATGTAACTAGACACAGAACTTGGCTTAACCGCTTTTAAAAATTATTTCACAAACAATATAGACGCCTAGAGTCAGGGGGTTTTTTTGGCTCTTCACACTGCTAAAGATATACAACTTAAATTGGTCCTTCCTGAATATCCCTGGAAAGATTTAAGAGCCGTGTGGATGCGGCACTTGGGGACATGGGTTAGTATGGGCTGGGCAGTGCAGGGGAAATGGTTGGATTTGAATATCTTGGAGGGCTTTTCCGACCTAAATGATTCTGTGATTTCCTGATCCCCTGCAGCTGTGGGTACCAGAACGATCGTTTCACTCAGCCTGAACTGAATAACCAGACTTTAAAATAAATTTACCCAGCGTTCCGGAAATGTCTGGAATACAAGCTGAACGTAACCACGAAAATAAACACCAACCAAATATGATTGTATTTGAAATCTTTCCAGCGCCAACACCCACTGCAGCCTGACGTGGAGGTCGTGCCCTGTGCGCGGGCGGCGCTGTTTCTGGCCGTGACGCTTTTTGTCCCGTTTTTTTTGGGGAGATTCTTCCCCGTTTTGGGAGCGCTCCGCCGCAGCGCGGCCCGCGGGTGCCCTCTGCCGCCCGCCGGCCGCCACTGCAGCGGCCGCGGCTTGGTAAAACCGCGCTCAAATAAAGCTCGGGTTAAAGCTGGGCTTTAATCCATGGCCCCCCATTGCCGCCGCTGCTGCTGCTCCGCCAGCGCCGGAATTGAAAAATAGTAATATTTCATGGCTTCCTGAAAGCCAGGAATAAGGCTCAGGCTACTGGGAAAGCGGCGTGGGTCCTGTTCTCTTACATCTTCACCGGTGGATGCTGGGTTCTTTGTAGGCAGCCTGGCTTGGTGGGTTGCTGGAGCAGAGGGATGTTGTGTGGCCATTAGTTTCGACGGGAATCACAGAGTGAGTGAGGCTGCGAGTGGCCACTGGAGGTCATCTAGTCCAGCCTCCCTGCTCGAGTGGAGTCCCCCAGAGCACACTGCTCAGAACAGTTTTCCAGGCAGGTTTTGAACACCTCCAGTGAGGAAGGCTCCACAACCTCTCCATGGAGACTGTACCAGTAAGGAATTTCTTCCTGACATCCCGATGAAACTTCCTGCATTTCAGTTTTCAGAGTTTTCAGAGTGTCTCAAACAGCTACCAGGAAGTTTTGCAGTTTGTGCCCGGCTCTTGGACGAGTGCTAAGAAACAACCAATCACCATATTTAACAAGAAAATGGATCTTAGACCCCGGAATGCATTTTTGTCTTCTTCCTCTTACAAAGTGCTGTGTCCCAGATTGGCTGGATACAGCACATGTGCATGTAGATCATATAGAAAATATGGATTTTGCACGTGGATCCTGTTGTGTCAGGGCAGGTTTAAACTGGATATTAGGAAAAATTGCTTCACTGTCAAGCACTGAGGTCAGCTGTTCAGGGCAGAGGTGGAGTCCCCGTCCCTGGAGGAGTTTGAAGGCTGTGTGGATGTGGCACTGGGGGACATGGGTTAGTGGTGAGCTGGGCACTTGGTGGCATGGGTGAGTGCTGAGGGAATGGTTGGACTCAGTGATCTTGGAGATCTTTTTGAACCTAAAAGATTCTGAGATCCTGAGGATCATCTGGCTTTTGTTACTGAGTTGTACAGAAAGGGCCAGTGAGGAGGAACTGCTGCCCAGCAGGATGGGAGAATTCTGACATGACACACATGGTACAGCCTTAAAAGAGCTCATCTGCCTTTAGAGGTTTTGGTTTCTGTCAATGAGACCAGAACTCATCTGCTGGGATAGCCCAGCACCATAAGGAAGTATCTAGTCACCTCCTGCCTGAGACTCTGCATCTGTCTGATATTATCTTCTGAGCAACTGTGTTAGTGGAACAAATTTTAAAAGCATGAACTTTCTTCCTAGCTGCCTGGTGAGAGAAAAAGATCAGAAGCAGCAATGCCAGCATGATGATTTTCATCCTTTAATGTTTTGATGCACCCCTCTCAAACATGGCCACGGGGAAGTAGAACGCCAAGCAGGAAATTTAAAAATTTGCTGCTGCAAACTGAGGAGCTTTTCGTAACTTTCTCTCAGAGGTGCCTTACAAGTAGTTTGTGGGTTCTCAGGAAGCATTGACCTCAGTGGTGACCTGTCCATCAGGAAAAGCTCAGGTGGTGTTCATCACCCATTGTGGCTTAGATCATCGGGCAATGATCAATCCTACTAATTTTACATTGGGGTAAAAGGTGACAGGTTTTTGAGGTGTGTTAGAAATGTGAAACACTCAGGTAGGCCTTTATCTTTCCAGATTAGGTGAAAAATTATGGTTTGGCTTTGTATGGGATGTTTTAATTAGGTTATGCTCCTGTGAAGTGAATTCATCCTTACCAGCCTCACTTTGGGCTGATAATAATGTTCAGAGCTCAAAACTGGATCCATCTGGAAGTCCTCTGTGTTTTATGGCTTTCTGCTCTCAGTGCTCCTTTAAATCAACTCTGTTCTTCAGACTCAGGCAATAAAATAAATCAGGAACTATCTCTCTGCAAAACTGATTTCCATCTCTGCATCATCTTTCACCCTGGTCCTTAAAGATTGATGAGGAATGTTTAAAACAAGAACAAAAAATAATCTACCATGCAGTTAATGCTGGTGAATCTTCAGAGGCATGAGAGCCTGTTCCTCTGGGTCACACCGTAATTCAGAGGAGCATGAGTAGTGTTTATTCCTAGTTTACCTTGTTTATGGAAAGCTGGTGCTTTTGTACAACTGATGTATTCATTATCCAAACAAGAAGCACCCACATTTCTGTGTGTGGAGATCTCGGTCTCCGTGTGCCTATCTCCACTCTCAAAAACAGGGAAATGGGAAATGGCAGTGCTTCAGTGCCATTTGTGATTTCTGTGCTCAGCCTGAAGTGGTGCAGCTCAGATGATTGACCTTGGCGAGAATACAGTTTTTCAGCAGAATGGCTCTCGGATTTCTTGAGTGGCATCTTGTGCTGAAGTGCCTGCTCGTAGGCACACACATAATGACAGGTAAAAGAACATTTCTGGAACACTGTGTTCTGTGTCCTCAAAAGGCTCATCCCTGATTAAGTACAGGAAAGTGATCTGTTTTCACCAGAAAACAGATTTTATTTCCTGCTGTTGGCTTTTTTTTTATTTTCCCTTTTTCAGGACAAGTGAGCAAAACTTGTATCTTGACAGCACATGGATATGCCTTGGGTTGATAGGATGGAGCTGTGCCTCTTTCTCCAGTAAATTCAAATGTTGAAGAAAAGGATGCCTTGTAGGAATTTAAGCAGAAAGCTTCCTTCCCTTTAGAATCTGCAGAAACTCTGATCGAAAATGGGTGTGGATGTACAGGGAGCCACAAGTCAGCCTCTGCTACTGCATAAATAAAAATATTTTTTCTAGGCAACAGAAGGCAGGGTGTTGTATCATCGTGTACCTCACCAGAAATGGGATGCAGAGGTGAAGCCTCTGAAAGAGGATGGTGTGTTGAAGCTTTTTGATATCTGAGTGTGTGTAACAGGGATTAGACAGGAACTTCAGAAATGACTCCCCAGTCCTGTTCATTATCTGTGCTTTGGTTTGAATTGTGCAGCAGGCTCGGGGCTTGCTGACTGAGTTCCTTGCAGGTGGGATAAATTGGGATGTGTTCCAGAAATGCACACAGGACTGGGTACCAGGACTAGACTGGGGTCAGTCTGCAGGAAAAAGGACTCAGTGTCCATATTGCATTTCTCTTCAGATCTGCTCTTACTATATTTCCTACTAATGTGGACCTGGTCATGAGAAACTGTTTTTTTGCTGCCTAAAACCAAACTCCCTTCACTTTTGTTATTTCTGTAAACCCTTTGAAAAGGGCCACCCTTTGCATCTCCGTGCCCTTTTGAGCACTGATCCTGCCCTCATCACAGCAGCCCCCACGGATGCACAGAGAGGGACTGTTTTGCCATGAAGAGCCCTAAATCCTATTCCGCCACAGCATCAGAGTTACTGAATGCTCTGACAACGAGAGAAACAGAAGATGACATTGTGGGTGGTTTTACTCATGGAGAAAGCAGTCATTTCCCTGTTGAACGCCCACCTCTCCCACTGTCGTCTATTACCAGGAGATCAGTTAAAACAACACAGATTAGAAAGACACCGGCGTGCCAAATATAGCAGAGAAGTGGATTAAGAACAGTTAATTTCTGACAGAATGTACCCCGTTGTATTATCTAGGTCAGTACAGCCTGGGAGATGTCCTATATAATTTGTGGCCATGCAAACCCAAGTTGGCCTTCGTGAGTGGGAGAGAGGCAGGAATCAGCTGGTGAGGCACCACAGGTCCCAGCTGGAATGTGCTGCTTTTTTTTTCTTGTGCAGTTTGTTTGCGGCTCCCTTTTGCATCCAAACCATGGCCACAGGTGGTCAGGGAAGCAGCTTCTCTGCACCCCCTCTCTCTGCTGCAGCTTGGGAGGGAGTTGTGCAGCCTTTGCAAGCACTGTGTCCCGAGGGCATCTGTGTTTGGGGACATGGTGGAGGGGACAGCTCTGTTTCTTGGGGGTGATCTGGCCACAAGCTTCCTGATACCTATTATCTTCTGTCAGGGGAAGGGATTATAAGAGTAGTCAGACAAAACACTGAGAATTTTGATCTTTTCAGGTCGTCAGTGGTTCATGCACAGACATTTCCCCTTTTCCAGGGCAGTGTTGGGGGGAAGCAGCATGCCCCTGTGAAAGGCTTCTGCTTTCATTCAGCCACAGACACTGCTCCTTCCTGGTGTTGCTGCTTTCAGGCAGATTGACCTCCTTTCCCAATAAATGAAAGGGTTAGCTCTTGAGCTTCAAAAGCCCCTCTCTTCCCTCTCATCCTGATCCTTCCCCCCTCTTTTCCTTACTAAGGTAGGCAGGGATGGATAAGTCTCTCAGTGTCTTTATGGACACGATGCTTTACCCCAGCCCAGAGGCATGCTGGGCACAATTCACATAAACATCCTCTGTGGGCATCATGTATTTAAAATCAAAACAGGGATTTTAGGAATTTGCATCCGTCTTCACTGACCCCACATGTTCTTCCTGTGAGGTCAGTGGATACAGATGCAAATTCACTGTGTCTAGGTGTGTGGGGCAGCTTGCTTGAACCCTCTGCATTTGCACATCTGTTCCTTCTGCTGTTTGTGCAGGTTAAGGCCTTGATCCTGACTTCAGCTGATGTAATTGTCGGCTTTCAGTAACATATTTGACATTATTTGTGAGCATATTCTTGAGTGCCTGGCAGCAGAAGCAGGTCAGCTCAGCAGGCAGAAGTGCCTAGGAGTGCAGGGACTCAGAATTTTTTGATCTCCCAGCCTGAATTCCTCCAGCGGTCTCTCCAAAAGTCATCATCAAAGAATGTGTAGCCACTTGGATTCCCAGCAATGGGGAAGTCTCAGAGCAATTTAGTTTTGTTGCATTCTAAAGGCCCAGCACTGAAGAAGAGCAGCCCTGTAATGTATTCCCTGTGGCCAATGTGCACATCATCCCACTTTGTTTCTAAATATAACTGTGTTCCCTAATATGCCCATGTTCTCTGTTTTTCTTTAATTATTTGTTCCACTTCAGTGGCTTCCCTTCAGATTGGTGCAAGTTGGAGATAACTATTATGAACTTCCTAATTACAGGGATATAAATACACGAAGTCTCATGCTCCCAACCTGCTGTATTTTGGCTGTGCAGGGATCAGTGTGCATTGCCTGATCTGTCACAGACAGCTGATTTTTTGTGATCTCACAGGTGGCTTTGCCCTTTGTCAGCCTCTGATATAAACAAACTATCAGAATGCATCTTTTACATTGAATTTTAAGATTCTATCTGTTGTTTTAATTCTGACCATTTTTTTATTTTATTTCTGCTTCAACTTCCCTGAGGTTTCATAAAGAGTTGAGCCATTGTCTTTAAGATGTTGTTTCCTACAATTCCTCCCCATTTTCAGGAAGGAAAACAAACCTTTCATTTACAGGGATTTCCACGTGGGATGTTTCTTTAGCCAAACCTTGGCCTCAGCAGTGTCTCTGTTTCTGTGTCATTCCAGATTCCCTATGCAGCAAGCTTGATCAGGAAAGAAAAGCTCGGTGCACACCTCAGCAAAAGCTAAAGGTGAGATTGTGAAAAAGAGACTCCATTCCTCTTGACCTGGCTGCCCGTGTTCCTTTGCAGCCATTGCAAGAATTAAGAGGATCATCTTGTTGTTTGATGTGGCTGGTTCTGGTCCCAAAGCCCTCTCTGTGCAGCTGTTGTGCTACAGTCTGAAGCTGATAAATTACATGTGGTACGAATTATGAGGCTTCACTGCGGTGGGATTTAGTGTTGGGAGCTGACCCATGGGTCCTGCAGTGACAGCACAAAGGGCAATGGCTTCAAACTGAAAGAGAGTAGCTTTAAATTAAATATTAGGAAGAAATTCATCTCTGTGAGGATGGCAAGGCCCTGGCACAGGGTGCCCAGAGCAGCTGTGGCTGTCCCATCCCTGGAAGTATCCAAGGCCAGGTTGGACAGGCCTTGAGCACCCTGGGATAATGGAAAGTGTCCCTGCCCATGGCAGGGGTAGGATGAGGGGATCTTTAAGGTTCTTTTCAACCCAAACCATTCTATGACTCTAACGTGCTTTTCCTGACACTGAGAAGTGTCATCAAGGTCAACACACCTCCAGTGAAAGGAGGGAAATACCTTGGCATTCAGAGTGAAAAAAAATATTCACACTCCAGGTGGGGAAGAGTTTTTCTGCCCTTAATGGAGCTCCTTTAGCTCCAGGAAAAGGCAGTACATCAGCATCTTCTGGGAGTCTCACGGAACCCCACTGACTGTGGTTCTGTAGTTCAGTGTCCTACAGAAGGTATTTATCCTGCTGCTCATCTGCAGGGCCTTCCTAAACCAAACACTACATTCTTCAGGGTTAGAAGTGTTCATTTAGTAGAAACACCACCTCCATCATCAGTGGCCTGGGAGATTCGAGTTTTGGGTGCTGAAGTCTTAACATTCAAATGATATTCTCGTTTTTTTTCCTGGTAAAACAAAATCAGGGACTGGAGACAGATGCCAAAAGCTGGTAGCCCTGCTACTGTGTTATGCCACAAAATCTGGTTTGTGGATTCACTAAAAAAATCCCCGAGGAGAAGTAGCGGGATTAGAAAAAGAATAGCTTCTCATACACAGACATCTCAATAATGCACAAAATAGAGGTATTCAAGAGAGTCTGGGACATCTGAGGAGCACTTGATGGTAGAGATGATGGAGGTTTGCCTGAGCTATAGAAGAGGCAGATTCTTAAAAATAAAAGCAGTAGGAGTAAATACAGAGTAACCAGGTAACCACTGTCTGTGGCCTTGAGCTCGGCCCGCTGAGACGAGATTATTCTAAGCACCGAGCTGGTCTCTTTTGCCCTCCTGTGCACACTTTCCCGCTGACTGCCAGCGTTTTCCAACCGAGTCTGCAGCAATCCGAGCGCTGATTTAAAACAAATCCAGCGGCATTAATGCCCTGAATAAAGCAGCACGCCTCCCCAGATCAGGAGCAGCAGGTCCCTGCCGCGGGCGCCTTTGTCTGCAGCGTTTGATGTACAATAAAAGCCTGCCTGAGGATGGCAGCATCGGCGGAGGGGAGCAGTTCGCTGCCGTCGCCGGGCTTCCATCAGCTCCCAGTCCCTGCACAAGGACCTGCTGGCACCCCAGCAGCGAGCGTTCCACGCCTTTTCTGCTGGGTGGAAGGTTGGATGCTCCCCTCACGCTGCTCCCGCTTCCAGCAGCACGCCATCCCCGCAGGCAGCATTTCTCTGAGCAGCCCCGGCGCTTTTGAAAGATTAGTTGTTACTTAACTCCCTAAGCCGAACCAGCCGGGCGGAGAAACCGCGGCTCTGTCGTTCACAAGCAGTTTCGTGTCCGTCGTGTGCCAAGAAGGAAAAATCCTCATGAGGAAACGCGTTCGCGCATCCCTGGCCAGGCGGTGCTCCCGAGGGCTGCAAGGCTCTCTGTTTTGCAGAGTTCCTGCCCTGCGCCCCTCAGCTGCCCTTGCTGGGCCCTGTGCTCCTTCCCACAGCAGATCTGGCTGTGTTTGATCGCGGTGCAGTCAGTCAAAGTCCGCAGTTAATCTTTATTTCGAGTATTTCCACGTGGCCCCACAGATACTCGCTATCGGAGCCTCAGGGGATGCTGCTAGAGGAGGTGACCCACGTGTGTCCCTTTCTCAAGGGCTGTAAATAAATGTCATAATTATGTGACTGTCTCAAACTTTGACTTAATGTTGATAACACTTTCTCTCTCTCTCTTTCTCTCTCTCTCTCTTTTTTTTTTTTTTTCAGTTTTACCCTTCTTTATCCATCTAAGGAAGCAGAAAGCAATGCAATTTCCAGCTCTTTTAANCAGAAGCACAGGAGCTTTTGCAGCTGTTACCTTATAAGTTATAACCCAGTCAGAAACCTGACTTGTATATAGACTGTGAAATGGAAGTGTTTGGGGATCTAAATAAAAAAAAAAAAAATCAGGTTCCTCTGAACCTAAGGACAAGTGACCTCATAGTATCATGGACAACCATGTCAAATAGAATGTAGCAGCCATTTATTAGTAAACACAAAACAACAAAAAAAAATGCCTGTCCTTGATATCTTTTTTTTTTTTGGTGGTACCAAAGTTTAAGTCTTTGTGTTTTTAGAAGGACTATTGAGCTTGATAGGAAAAAAAAAAAATGCTTTTGAATCGTGCAGATAAGCTGTGAAAGGAACTGCTGGTCCTTTCAATGCCACAGACACTGACAACATCTGCCAGTTCACCTTTTGCTTTGGAATAGTGATTGTTTTATGGAAGGAAATGAACGTCTCACCGGATGGGCCAGAACCACGTTTGGATGGACAGGTGGACGGATGGACGGACGGATAGAGCAGCGTTAGCCATACACAGTGCTTTTTAAAAGCAGTCTGGAGATTCTCACACCCCTCTCCCTCGTCCCTTTCCCCCCTCTGGTATTTTGCCTGCTGTATGAATTACGATTGTACTCCTCTGGAAATATTTTACAATTTAATATTGAGTGTAATTAAGAATATAATCACTGTTATCAAAAAAGGTATTTAACTCTGTTGTAGTTTCTTTATCATTCATGTGGATAAAAAGTCTATAATAAAAAAAAAAAAGAGAAAAGTATGAGATAATAGTTGGGCTTCCCTGTAATTTAATGCTATGCTTAGTCCACTGAAGAAAACAGCTGGGAAATTTATCCCCAAGAATACCTTGTTAGAAGTATTTTAGTTCACAAATAACATGCTGAAGAGTTTAATGGCAGAAATTTCTGCCTCTGGCTATTTTGAAAATGCTCGGAAGAAGTAGATTTAGTACAATTTCAGGATGTGCCTTGTGGATCCACAGAAATAAAGGCAGTCAGTTCATTTTGAAGACTGCAGCCGTGTTCCCCCAGGTCTTTCCTTGATGACCTGCAGCACCCTGATTGTCAGGGCTTTCCTGAGTGAGTCCATCTCCTTGCTAAAGATCTCAATCCCAAACACAAAGGGTCTCCCATGCCAGTACAGCACCACCAGCATCCAAAAATGTTTTTAGCCATGCCCAGCAGAGTTGCTCCCTCAATATTCTCCCCATTCCCAGCAAATTCCCGTCAGATTAAATCGCCCGGCTTTCATTTCCTTGGTGCAGCTGGCAGAGCTGGGTGGCAGGGGAGGAAGGGCACAGCCTGTTTTCATGCCCTGCCCTGCACAGTTTTCTCTGGTGTTAGGCGAGCTGACAAGACTCATGGAACCAGCAGAATTATGGCTTTTGTGGCGTGGGAAAAAAAGCAGCAAAACCACCAGAAAGGCTGGGCAAGGTCAGACCAAAATTTCACCTGTACCAGCAGCCTGTTCCCAGTAACAGAATAAATCAGATACTTTGTGAAAGCACACCAGCAATTAGAGACATGTTCCCAGAATATTGTTTTAGCTACTAATGATTTACTGCTTATGGGTTTTCTGACCTAGACATGATGTCTTGCTTTTAATAACCCTCAATGGATTTTTTTCTTCCATCAACACAACCAGTGACTTTTTAAGACCTAGGCACACTTTTAGCAGATTACAGCATCTTGTGGCAATAAACTCCACAGCTTAAATACAGCTTGTGGGGAAAAAAAACCCAGAAAACCAGCTTCTGATGATTTGAGCTGCCAAAATTTAGCTTCATTTTATGTCCTGGGCTTCTTGTACTGGATGAGACAAATTGCCTGTTGACTACTGGCCATCCCTGTCCACTTTCTCCATGTCTGACATGATTTCATAGGCATCCATCAAGCCTTTTTGGCTGTCATTTTTCCAGATTAAGTTGTAGCCATCCCTCCAACACGAGCAGCCCCATAGGCCTGTAGTCTTCATGTACCTTTTCCCAGTCAGGTGTATCCTTTGTGAGATGCAGAACTGACTGCACAGAATACTCAGGACACAGGATCCTCTACAGATTATTGCACAGAGTGACACTGTGCTGCTCTCTGTGATGAATGAACCCGGCTGCAGGGCGGTGGTGAAATCTCTTACCACTATAGATCAAAAATTTTGCCCAGACATAAACTAATCCTGTTGCTCAATAAGAAATTACCGCCCTAATGGCTTCTGAGTGCCAGAGCTCCTGGATGTGGTCAGGCGTGCAGAGCAGCCCTCGTTGTCCCTCACCATTTGAGAACCAGCCCGTTCAGGCCCAGGAGCAGACACAAAGCACCTAAAGCAGATTTATTTGTTTTCTGCTCCCAGCTCAGCAGTGTTCAGACCATCGTGTTCCCCAGGGACTTTCTGGAGCACAGCCGTGTGTGCGGGTGGAGTTGTGGAACCGTGCATTAAATGCACAGCTCACACGAATGACGGATTGAATAAGCAGCAATTGTGCTTCAAATTGAACACTCCAACTTGAAATGTATAATTTCCACCTGGTTATTTGTGCCCACTCAGGAAATGGAAGCACCATTTACCCGGTTTGTAGCTGATTCACAGACCACAACAGCAAAGGCTGTGATGGAACATATATCTCAGAGCTAAGCATGAATGAGCTGTTTTGAATTAAAAAATAATTCTTCATGCTGATAAAGGTCAAGAACGTGATTCTAGAAAACAAATGAGGAGAGGCCTCCACCTAAAGAAATCACTTGGATAAATATCCAGGGAAGCTTCTTATCACCGGTCGCTTTTTGTTTGCTTTCCTCTTTTGCCAAAGCTTGTACACACTAAAGTGAAAAGAATCCCATTAAACACTGTTGTGTTTTACCAGCTCAACCTTTCCACCAGCTCACATCACAAATAAAAGTTAAAAAACAGGATACTGGAAGGTTTGGAAGATGGAATCTGGTATGGTTGTATCTGCAGCACACATACCCTGTGTCTATACAAATTGACTTGAACTCAGCTAACTCGTTGCAGTGGCCTTGGCAGGGCTGTGTTTGAGCCCACTGGGGAGCACTTCCCAGCATGGCTGGGGAGTCACCCCGGACCTACAGCCCCTCCTGATGGCAGTTTGGATGTGCCCACCCTGAGCTGGAAGGTGACAGTGCCGTGGTGTGCCGGCAGCTCCCCAGGGCCACCTGGGAATGGTCCCGGGCACAGCTAATTGGCTGCTGCCCTTAGCACAAAATTGAATGACGTGTCGGCGTGGAAAATAAACACTCAGCTTTTCTAACATATGACGTGCAGCTTGTCAGCACCTTGAAGGAACCTGCGTAAGTGACCAAATATCACCTCTACAGCTGTTATCACGAGAGAGGCAAAGGGTCATGGCAGTCTCACTAAGCAGGCCTTAGTTTTAGCCTTCTGGACACCAAAACCCCTTGAGAATGGCAAAACCCACAGCACAGGCTACACACTGAGGTGTTATTTGAGTTTTCAAATGGACTGACAGTATTACTTTTTACCTTTTTACTTTTCCTGCGTTTCCCTGAACTGCCCACAACTCCTCCCAGGTGGGCTCTGTCCTCGAGATGTGGTGGTGCTTCTCCAGGACCTAGGGCTTGCATTGCTTGCTTCTGAGATACTTTAGCACAGCTATTTATGTTGGTGAAGGAGTGCACCAAGAAAAAGCATGGAGATATATATGTGCTTTCTCTTATTCCAGGAAATGGGAGCAGACCTTCTCTCAGGACCAGAATTTTATGTGCCTTCAAGCCATCTCCCTCAAAGACCCTTTCTACCTTTTGCTGACCTTGCTCTAAAATGGAAGGTGCAATCTGCATGATTCTGGAATGGTTT
The DNA here is from genome assembly GCA_013400675.1 of Oxylabes madagascariensis. NCBI lineage: Eukaryota > Metazoa > Chordata > Aves > Passeriformes > Timaliidae > Oxylabes > Oxylabes madagascariensis. The sequence continues at coordinate 110,444 of VYZR01005056.1, forward strand.
GAGTTGAAGGAATCTTAAAGCTCATCCTGTTCCACCCCCTGCCATGGGCAGGGACATTTTCCACTAGCTCAGGTTGCTCCAAGCTACATCCAATCTGGCCTTGTGAGTCATGAACAAGTTATTTGAAGAGGACAGCATATCTGAGCATTTACTGTTTTTGAGATTGATTACACCAATGAATAAAGACCTTGGAACAAATACCTTGATGATTATAAAAAGGTATCTCTGCCAGAATAGGTTTCTTCAAAGTATTACAGTAAAGATCAAGAAGTTTTGTCTGAGCTGGGTATGGCAAGCACAATAAGGCCCTGCTTATTAATAGCAAAAAAAAAAAATCACTATACCTTTTTTTTTTTTTTTGTATTACTGATCAAGTAAATTCCTGTGCCTTTTAACTCCTCAGAGTTATTTTTCCTTTTCCATAATTTTATGTAGAGTAAAACATTGAGGCAGCTGTGCCAAAGGTTCAGTATAAATTCTGCAGTATACAAAAAATAGCTCCTCCTCAGAAAACTTGTGTTTTTCAGACTGTCTCACCAAGGAATTACCAAAACCAAAGTGAAGTGTTTTCTCTGACCCTTTTTGATGAAAAGAAACCCGCTGGCTTTTAAAGCAGAATCACTCTGCTAAGAAAAGCTGTTGAGAGAGCTCCTGTAGGACATACCACTATTTTCCTATCATCTCCTGTGCTTTTCTTTCCTCCAGGAGGTTTGTCCAGGGAGTTTATGCCCAGATGAGCATGGCAGGGGGTTGGAACAAGATGGTCTTTAAGGTCCCTTCCAACCCATATGATTCTGTGATTCTATAATTCTAAATGTATTTTGATGGTGTTTTACCCAACTGCCTTGGATTATTCAGTACAATTTTGAGAGGGCTTTTTTTTTCCATTATTACAAAAAATTTCATAAGTTGAAAAAAAAAATCTGAATTCTTTTCAATATTACATTATGCTTGATACATACCCTCATATATGAAACTTTTGCTCTCCAAAGTGCTAGCCAAGTATTCACTAATAAGTCCCAGAGCAGGTAAAAAACCTGCAGAGGTGCTGAGAAGCTCACATCCTTGCTACCTGTGGTGTGTGCCTCTGTGGCCTTATGCACACTTGGCTGCCCGCCCTGGTCTCACTGGGACTGTTGTTATCTGTGCTGGCAGTTTCCAGTGGTGGAACTGCACCCAAACCACGTGAGATGAGGTGTTTCTGCAGGAAAGAGCTGCCTCCTCGTCCTCCACCACAGCTCCCCATGCTGTGATCTCGAGCTTCTCCACGAAACTGAGTTTGGGGCGAGGTGACACCAGGATAAAAAAGAAAAAAAAAAGGAATATTTATTCATGTATAATTTTTTTTAAAAATAAGACTGTTCACCTTCAGGAATATTGAGAGCATCCATTGCTTTTTTTTTTCTTTATTGTCTCTGAAAGTTCAATAAAAGTGAATTTCCATGCACAAGAGAGGAACACATCCCCAGTTGCTTCCACCACATCTTCCCACTGGGCATGCACAAGACATGTAGATCCACCATGTAGATGGTCAGTGGCTTTCACAAGTGAGGTCTGCTGTGTATTTTTAGCAGCTTTTTCTTCAGAAACATGATCTAGATACCAGAGGAATCAGCAGAGATTCCCATTAACTTTGGTGACCTTTGGATCAGACTCAAAAATCACAAATGGGTTCCACAAAGCAATCTCAGCTTTGATTTGAGTGTTCCCTTTGTTTGATAAAGAAGGAAAGTGCTGGCACCTGCCTGAATACAAAGTCCTCCTTGCTCAGGAACTCTTTTGTGGCACGTACAACATAGGAACAGTGGTCTTGTTCAGGCTTAAAGCCAAACACAAGTCCAGAGATTCCCTGCAGGAGGGAGAAAAAGTTCATACAGACCAAGTGTCCTCCTCTGTGGATGACACAAAATGAAGAGTGGTTGCGTGGCTTAAACAGAAAAAATACCTGCATATGTCTGCAGGCCTGCTCTTTGCTGTTCATCTCTCTGTAAAATCTATTTCATGCAGTTAATTTGCTGTTTTCTTGAGCCACAGAGGAAAATTCACAGTTGTGGTGATTCTCTAGACTGTGAATGCCTGAAACCCTTCCAAACAATCTCCAGGGGACTTGGAAAAGTGCTTGTGTCTTGTTTGTTACTGTGACGTAAGAGGAGCTGGGATTGTTGTGCACCTATTTGTCTAGGCACAGCAGAAAAAACCTGTCAATCTCTATTGTTTTGAAATACCTGCCGATCTGGATGTTATTAATGTTTTCTTTGTGCCTGCAATAACGGAGAAAGGGTCTCCACCCTGGAGCACCACTCCTTCTCTGACCACAGAGCGCAGGCAACCGCAGCCTTTCATGAGATAACTCTGTGCAGCTGCCAGCTCAGCCCCTGCCTGGCAGAGGGAATGGGGGCTTCTGCAGAGCAGAACGAGGTCCAGAGCTCCCTAACAAAGGTATGGGAAGGGGCGACCTCCATAACAAAGGCATGGGAATGGGTAGGTGCTTTGGAGACAAAGTCATGTTGTCCCTCCTGCCCGTGGCGCAGTGAAGCCAGGCTGCAAGAAACATCAAAGTGAAGCACTTTTGAAGCCCTGAAGTAGCCATGTACATTGGAGAGCTCAACAGCAGCTTCTTAAACACCTGCCCTGTTTCTTTCAGTGCAGAGAGCCAGGTCAGACTGTGCAACACCCAGACAGCAAGGACAGGGCTCACACTTGTCACAGCTGCCCTTGTCTGGAAGAGCACCCAAACCTGCCCTCTCCACCCAGCCTTCTGGAGAAGACCCAGAGGCACCCCTGCTGGGACACAGCATGTTTCTGCAGCAAGTCCTGGGCACCAGCTACAGAGAGAGTTTTGCTGGAGGAGTTCATGCACAGCAGAGGGGGACCCGTGCTCCTTGGGAGCCCTGTCAGGCTCCTGGGCGGAGTGCAACTGTGCCTCCTGCCCCACAAGAAAGACTGTGAAAATAATTGCTTATCCAAAGGATGGTGAGTAAAGCCTCTGTTTGATCCACCTCCACACTTTATTGATTGTCTACACACGGAAGAGATTACCCTGCCCTATAAAAACCACAGAGAGAAGGACACAATCAACAGAGGCAAGTGAAGTGAGCAATTAGTCTGAAACCCTGCAGACCAGCTTTACTTTCAGGCAAGGTTTGAGCAGGGTGATGCTGACACAAGGATCTTCAGCAGTCACAAGGTAATCCACAAATTTGTAATCTAATTCTGCTTTATATTTTAATTTCCCTGGTGCATTTTCTTGACTTCTTTTTAAGCACGAGGGTTGACACAGAGGTTTTCCTTAGGACATCTCACAGATGGGACAAAAAGATTTGGTGTCTTGGGGGGTTGGAGGGCTCTCTAGTAAGCAAATTGGTTTTCCTTTCTCAGTAACACTCAGCCTAAGCCTCCTTGGGGAGAGGGAGAATTTCTCCAGGGTAAATTTCACATGACATCCTGGAGCAGATTCTGGGCTGACATTTCATTTTAATCACATGCACTGACGGACAAGATGCAAAGCCTGGACAGTTCACGTAGCTACCACTTCTGGAGGCAGTAAAAGAAAAGGCTCCATGTCCTGGGGCAAATTGGCCAGGATTAAAGTATCTACTAGATACATCAGGCGTGTTGTCAGTGTCATTGGGTTGTTGGTCCATGCCAAAATTCCAGCCTTGGAAGTGTTCAAGGCCAGGTTGGATGAGGCTTGGAATAACTTGGGATAGTGGAAGGTGTCCCTGCCCATGGCAGGGGGTGGGACAGGATGGCCTTAAAGGTCCAACCCAAGCCGTTCTGGGACTCTGGGATTCTATAAAGATTAGATGCCATGGGTAAACATGAAGCCAAACTCAAGACAGTGGAAGGTCACAGCCTTAAGAAAAGCATTCAGGTTTTTTGTGTTGGATTAACTTCTATCTTTTGGATCTGTCCCTCAACACATCTTGCTTTAATCTCCAGTTAGAGATAATTCACATCAGAGATAGTGAAATACTGATAATAAAAGAATACCAGAACATTCTAGTGTTCTAAAAAAGAATATTAGAATACTTTTAATAAAAGAGTCTGACCTAAATGTGCTGGTTTTGAACATTAAGCTGGGATCTGATTGTCTCTTTGCCTAATTTTTCAGGATGGCCGGTGCTGGTGGCGAAGATTTGTACAACTCTGTGGATTTCCAGGAAGAAGGTGTTTTGCTCTCCTGTTTGCAAAACTGATTTAAGATGCTGATGGAAACAGTGTTCATCTGTGTGGTGACACTGCTGAGTGTGTTACCAAGTCTGTCAGGTTATAGATACAAGGTGTTGAGTGGGCTCAAAAGGAGTGGATGAATCAGACATAGTAGACATGCTTCTGCTGGGGTTTAAGGTAGAAAGACTGGTGGAACTAAAAGGAGGGGTTGCAGCAGAGGAGTGGGAGCTTTGTGGGCAGGGATTTAAGCCAGTCTCCATTCCTTTAAGTTTGGAATTATATACAAAGAGTAAAAAAGGATGGAAACAGATCGAAAAGGGTGGAAGTGGATGGAAAGTGCTGGCTAGGCAGGCAGTAAGATTCAGGACCCTGTTTTACTATAAACAGGTGGATAATATGTTAGACCACCTTTGTGGTCTAACAGTGCAGGGCAGACTTTCCCACCCCAAGATCCACAGGGTTACATTTCAGTCTCAGTCCTGAAAAGCAGTTTTGCTTTGTTCTTTGGTAGATAATAACATACAAGTTATTTAACTGAGCCATGAGATTTTTGAAGAAAAAATGGTTCCAGGAACAGCCTTCTAACACAGAGCTGGTCACCCCCTTCCACTCATGGTTTGAGCAGAAGGACTGTCAGTATTTTCAGCCTGTAGCAACCTGTAATTTCACCAAAGTCTGTGCTGCCTGAAGCTCTTTGTTGGGAAAACTCACCTGTGATTTCTCTTCAAGATTCACCACCCTCCACCTATGCCATCGTCATGGTGTCTCTCAGTGGAAGCCTCCTGCTGCTGGTTGCCATCAGCATGGCAATAAGTGTTCTCCGGAGGTGAGTGTCAGGGGAGAAGAGAGAAACCGGGGTTGCCATGGGAATGTGTGCAGGGATGAATTCCTGCTCAAGCCAGGAGCAATCGGGCAGCACACTGGAACAGCCTGCCAAGCCCTAGTGGGGCTTCGTGGGGTCTAGAGCTGGATGGGATAACAGTGGCTGGAGAATCACTAGGATGGGTGCTTGGGAAATAGCAATTTAGGGACATTTGCATTTGTTTTATATCTGGTCCAAATTCTTCTCCCCACCTCCAGATTTTTAAAATATATCTAGCTATATCTGTATCCATATCTATACCTATATCTATATCCATATCTATATCTGTATCTGTATATATAGATACATACATATCTAGCCGTATACATATATAGATATAATGATATAGGTATGTATTTAAATTTTATAGAGGAAAATTAAGGCACCCAAGCCCCTGATTCCTCAATAATGCCAACGTTTTCATTGTTTTCAATGACCTGAAGTCACGAAAAGAGAGACTTTCCTTGTGGTGTCTATTTCTATAGAGAGAAGGTAAATTATTCGTTTTGTGGAGTCTCTTCAAGCAAAAAATTTGTTCAGTTTTAGTTTGAATGCATCTAGCCAAATGAAGCAGAGTGATGAGGTTTTTTAAAGGGCAGAAGATTAAGGAGAAAAGGAATATGTCACCTCCCCATAATTAATTAAATCAGCTCTATCCCAGCTATCAGTTCTGTACTGCCATAAATTACATTCTGTTACAATTGACTTGGATTCAAGATACTAAGAGCTCCTCATGCTGATCAGACACCCAGTTATTTGTTTTTCTCCATTTCTGTTGTGCCAGGCGTTGCACATCAAATTACTCCTCCAAAGACCTCAGAACACCTGTGGTGGTGGAAAAAGTTACAGTGGCAAACTGCAGCTCTGACAAGATTTCAACGGTGGATTTGACGGGCCCGATGTGCATAAATTACATTTCTTACAAGCAAAATGTGTGCCCAGCCAGAGTTTGCCACCTCTGAAGAGACAATTTCCATTTCTGATGCTTCTCCTTTGACAACACCCCCCAATTCAGCACCAGAGCAATGACAGCCCACAGCTTCTTCCATTTGCAGCTTTCTTCTGGAGAGAAAAGGGGATAAAGGACTAAGGGGATGTGTGCTAGTGAGTGGATGAACTGACATGCTGCACTTCATTTTCTCCACCAAAGTGCTGGACTGTGAACTCATACCAAAAAAAGTATTAGAAAATGCAGGAAAATTGAGTTTTTTAAAGGAAGTGGAGAAAAAGAATAGGTACATTTTCTCTGTGACGTGTTGTGTTAAAATTTACTGCAGAGATTTACGTCTTTTTCATATTGCCTCTTTTCTGTGGGGTGAGTCATGGGAAAAAACCACAGGAGGGGGAATTCTGGTTATTTTTACAAAGATTTCCCAATCCCTCTGACTCAGTGAGAATCCCAGACTTATGCTGAGACCTAACTTTCTGCACGTGATTTCCTATTATCTGCATGACTCCAACTTGCTAATTCCAGCATTATTGGACAGGCTGCAGCCTCCAGAACCGGCAGGCCTGGTGATTTGGTTTTTACCCACCCACTTTTACAGCCTGGAGAAAGAGACTTATCTATTAATCTTTAAACTGATTGCTGTGACTTTCCGGGCACTGATGACCTCTGGCGTGACACCAGCTCACCCGGCTGTCCTTCTCATTCAGGTGGTGGCTCCAGGGATCAGGCTGGGCTGGGATCGGGCTCCAGGAAGGATCAATGTGATCCCTGAATCTGGCCAGCCTGTTCCAGCTTCATGCCCTTTGCTAACTGCTGCTGGGAACCCTTAGGCTGCAGCCCGTACGTTTCCTCCTTCTCCAGTCTTACACAGGGCCACCGTCCCCTGGGGAAGTTGCTGATGGAAGCCCTGGCCCCATTGGGACACACTAGGACACCAAAACACTCCTGGTGTTTTTCACCTCCTCTGTATGGCACCTATCAAAAGAGAGACCTGGGGCAGGCACAGAAAGGTGGGGCAGCCCCGCACAGATCCACATTTCATAGCCCTGAGGGAAAATCTGTGCCCAAGGCAGTTGGAATTTGGTCACCACTGCAGCCCCTCGTGTTTGCCCCCCAAAAGGCTCTTTGAGTGACTTTTCTGTTAGCAGAGGTGGAAGCCAGACCTGATTCCAAAGCTGTGGGCACATGTCAGCCATCCCTGGTCCTTTGATGTTAGCTGTATTCCCCCCTCAGAATATTTCTACTGGCACCATTTTCCCTGGTCCAACAGAAACACATGTGTGCAATCCGTGGTGGCAAACACCAACCCTGTGCCTGGCGGAGTTTCACTCCCTCTTTCCAGACCTGTATGTAGTGAGCTGCTCCTGCCTGTCCTCTGCTGTAGCACCAGACTCTGACACCCTTTTCTTTGCACTCCTTAATACCCCTGCCTTTTCTTCATGCTGCTCACTGCACAGAGACTAAATCCCCCACCTTTCAAAATTCATGGAGCTGTTTCCCCATCCTCTAAATCCCTCCCTAAGACTCTCTGCTGCCTCCATGCCTGAAAATCCTGCCCGTCTGTCAGCAGTGAGGCAGGGCTAAGCAGAGACTTGTAATTCCCTGAAAAAATCCATTTGTTTCCTTGCTGCCCTGCTCCCCACGTTGGCCCGCTTTTGATATCTACTGTCTTCCGGCTGAGACCATGGATCGGAAAATCCCTGCCTCTGAAAAATATCTGCATGGCACTGAGCATGACAGGATTCGGTTCTGGACTGGTGTATTCCAGTGCAAAAGCAACACAAACAGTGCCAGTAATAATAGAACAATGTCATGTCACAGAGATGATCTTTAGGCTCCCTTCCAGCTCAAACCATTCCCTGAAATTTATGACAATTCTGTACTCTTGTTGGTAGCAAGATGAGCAACAGCATGTGTGTGTCTGTGTCTGTTTCTGTGTCTGTGAGAGAGAGAGAATCAGGCAACAGATGGCATTTAGAGGCTGTTATGGTTACAGAGTCAGGTAACTCTGGAAAACAGCACCGATAAATTTAGGTGTAAATTCAAAATTGTGTACGGTTTTTCATCTTGTTCCTCAATCCCCAGGCAGTCCTTTTGTGTATGAAGCCCTATTAATGTCCTCTCAAATCTCAGGAAGGCTGTCAGGCTGTGTTTTTGGAGGGATGGCTGTTCTCTTCTCAAATAAGCAAGGGCAGAGGTGAGCCATGAGTCATGGATAAGGCAAGGATTTTTCTGTACGCAGCTGCTGACAGGTAAGGGCCAGACACGCATCCTCCCAAATGTACAAAATCTTATTACATTCCCAGCTTTGATGGTTTTAAAAAAACCCCATCTGGACATTAAACCAGTCAGTCAATTTGTGCTTACCAGGGACGTGCTACATCAGTCGGATGCACCATTAACTTTACAGCTCTTTGACAGTGCCAAAGGTGTGATGAGTAAGGGATGACAAAGGCTTTAGTCTAACTATGAAATTTAGCTATTAAATTTATTTATAGCACCTGGCTGAGGCACAGAGCCTAATTATTTTCATATACACAAAGTTTTTCAGTTAATGAAGTTACTTGTGGTAGGAGTCGGTAAAAAAGCTGCCACCAACAACATGCATTTCTTCACTTCCAGCTTGGGATTGTTGGGCCCAATTTCCAGACTTTTCTGTGTCCCTAAAATTTTCTCACTGATATGAGTATATCTGGGGATGTACAATGTCTAAAGAAAAAAGTGGTTAATGCTAGTTCAGAAAGCAAAGTCAGAAACTGGTGGTGGCAAGAGAGGTGAATGGTATAGAGGCTGAAGTCATAACAGATCTTCCTTTGTCCTGGTATTTTCTCATCACCATTAAACTCAGCTAACCCCCAAATCTCCCATGCAACAAGCTTTGCTCTCTTTAAGTGTAGGGAACAATGAGATCCAGGGAGATGTGCTCTGAAAACATTGAATGAGAAGCTGAGAGTGAAAAACACCAGTGCCTTCACAATACTTCACCAGCCTGAAGTTTAATCCTTTGACATCTGTAAGGTGGTTTAAAACTCTGCTTTATGGTAATAGAATGAACCCTACAGATGACACCACGGGGATTTACTGTACTGAAACTCAACACCTTAATGAAGAAGAAAAAAAAAGAAAAAAAAGAAAAAAAAAAAGCCCCTTTCCTTCTAATGCAAGCAACTTTATCTGGTTTCCCCTTCAACCACGTAACGTGATTCAGAGATAAGGCTCCTGTGGTTGCTAAGTTGCTGTGATGGATTTCACTAAGGGGAAAATCATGTCAAGTTTATGTGAGCTTGATGGCAGCTGCTCTTTGGAAATACATCTTAATTATGGGTAAAAAAACTAAGCCATATCTTGTATTCTTATTGCAAAAAACCTTGTTTTTTTTTTTTCAGGGCCATAACTCTAAGCATTAGCTCTTCACTGAGGTTAACATTTATTTATTTATAGGTTGGATGCTGTAAGGAGATAGTCCAGGAAATGCTACTTGATAATGGTGGTTATTAGATATCTATGTTAGTGACTCCCATATTCACCTGTGTTTAATTATAGAATCACTGCTGGAACGACCTAAGTTATGTCTGAGGACAAAAGACAGCTCTGTTTGTGAGACCATCATATGTCCCCACTCAAACTTCTTAAAAATTAGTAGTGACCTTCAGGATGAAATTTTTCAGGCCAATACTGACTTTCCCTGCCTGTATGGAGTTCGATAAACTCAGGCTTTTTTTTTTTTTTTTTTTTTGTTCCTCCTAATTTTGGGGGCAGAGGGCCCTGGGCAACTAGAAATGGCTCCATTTTAAAATGTTAAAATGGTGGGGGTTAGGAGTTTTTCAGTCACAGTGAATTGAAAAACCTAGATGAGAAATAAAGAAGCTGTGTTGGAACTCCTGAGCCTGCCAAGTGTGTGTTTTCATGTGCCACTACATTCGAGTGTTCCCATTAACTGCTGACTTACGAAGTTAATCATACACATAAGAGTTTTCAGAGCCAAAGCCAGCATTTGGGAAAAACAATGAGTTTTCATGTAAGGAAACACTTCAGTACAGGCTTCAAAAATATTGAGCTCACTGGAACAGCAATTGATGTTTTAGTCACTATCCTGAATTGAGACTGCATTTCTTTTTGAGGCTGAAATGACAAATACTTTTAACCAGATGACAGCACTCTGATGAATATGCTTGGTTCTTTATCTCCCTTGTATAACAGCAGTAATTTTGGGAGTAAATTATAAAGAAGATATGCTGTGGTTCCAATGGCGGGGTGCTTTATCTTTATTCCAGTATTAAAACATAATGTTATTTAATAGTAGTGATTATTAAGATGCACAATATTGTGGCACTGACTGTACCAAAGTGGGAGTTTTGGAAAAGAAAGATGAACACAAGAAGAAGCTGAGGTGTGGGTTTCTTCACCGCTGATTCACATGGTGTCTGAGCTTCTATTGATTATATACTCCTGAAACTTAATTAATTGAAGTATCAGATCATCACTTGCTGGTACGGGGATCTTCACACAGAGCATGGTGACACAATATTGATAAGTGGTGAATAATCTGTCCAGATTGTGTCAGAAGTCTGTGGCAGGGCAGGGGATCGAGGTGGGATCTCTCCAGCCCACCACACTGAGCACAAAGTTATCGCCTCCGTTGCAGCGGACAGGCCTAAGAACCATCACCACGCAGTGATTATGCAAATCATTGTGCCCTGATTGAGTAATAAAAGCTACCAACCATCCAAAGTTAATGGGCTTCTGTACTGCGTGATTCCGGGGAAATAAAATCAGGGGGATTAATGCAAATCACCCCCTTCAGCCAATCGGACTGAAAGAGGCAAAAGGGAAAAAAATGTCTGTTTGTGCATCAAGAACTACACTGGGATAACTGTGTAACTACAACACAGGGATAACTGTATAACTACAGTAGCTATAACAGGGATACAGTATCCCTGAGCTCCAGTCGTGATTCTTTTGTTGTTTGACTGCAGAACCGCCCAGAAGCCCTGATCAATCCAGTTTAAGAGGTAATTGTTGTCTTTTGGATCCTGCTTTGGATTCTGCAGCACTACGTGTTGGACAAACAGCACCTGGGATCTGGGCTGACTTCCTGCTAGGAACCTCAGCCAGGACAGAAGGAAAGCCAATGTATGGAGAAAACATACAGAAAAAACCCCTCTGTCCATAAGGCTAAATATAAGTATAAACTCATGTATTTTTTGCATATGCAGTGTTTATGTTTTTTTTTTTTTTTTTTTTAATTCTACCAACATTGGGTGCTGATGATGGATGGCCACGGGGGCTGCCCCACGCCGGGCGATGTCTTCCTGCCAGCTCCCGCCACCGGGAGACGCCACGTTACCACGTTACCGGCGGAGGAGGATGAGGATGAGCCTTACTCCCGCTCCAAATGCAAAGGCCACTTGCTACAGGGCGAGCGGAGCTTCCCACGTCACAGCCTGCGCTGTGAGGTCCATGGGGCCCCGAGAGATCCACGGACCTGAGAAATCCACGGGGCTCCGAAGGACCCACGGACCTGAGAAAACCATGGGGCTCCGAGGGATCCATGGACATGAGGGATCCACGGATCCGATGGACCCAAGGGGCTCCGAGGAACCCATGGGGATCCGACGGATCCATGGACCCGAGGGATCCACAGGGTTCCACGGGCTCCCTGGAGACGAGGGATCCATGGACCCAATGAACCCAAGATGCTCTGACAGATCAATGGACCCAAGGGATCCAAAGGTCTCTGAACGACCAACGGACCCGAGGGATCCACGGGGGTCCAAGGGATCCATAGACCAGAGGCATTCACTGATCCGAGGGACCCACAGGGTTCTGATGGAACCACGGGGCTCCGAGGGATCCATGAACCCGTGGGATTCACGGACCCGACGGACCCAAAGATCTCCGAGGGACCCACAGGGTTCTGANCCGGGCCATGGCGTTCACGCTCTACTCGCTGCTGCAGGCCTCGCTCCTCATCGTCAATGCCGTGGCCGTGCTGCACGAGGAGCGCTTCCTTCGCCACGGTGAGCCGGCAGGGCCGCCCGGCCTGGGGCGGTGGGCGCGGTGGGCGCGGTGCCCAGCGCCGCTCCCCGCCGGTGGGAGCAGCGGCCCGCGGGGGAGGGGTTTGGGCTTCGGGGTGGGATTGGGCTTTGGGGGTGAATTCCCAGCCGCTTCCGTCGCACCTTTGTCTCTCTGTCTTTCCCCCCCCCCCCCCCCTAATCTTTGTCTTTTTTTTCNAGGATGAGCCTTACTCCCGCTCCAAATGCAAAGGCCACTTGCTACAGGGCGAGCGGAGCTTCCCACGTCACAGCCTGCGCTGTGAGGTCCATGGGGCCCCGAGAGATCCACGGACCTGAGAAATCCACGGGGCTCCGAAGGACCCACGGACCTGAGAAAACCATGGGGCTCCGAGGGATCCATGGACATGAGGGATCCACGGATCCGATGGACCCAAGGGGCTCCGAGGAACCCATGGGGATCCGACGGATCCATGGACCCGAGGGATCCACAGGGTTCCACGGGCTCCCTGGAGACGAGGGATCCATGGACCCAATGAACCCAAGATGCTCTGACAGATCAATGGACCCAAGGGATCCAAAGGTCTCTGAACGACCAACGGACCCGAGGGATCCACGGGGGTCCAAGGGATCCATAGACCAGAGGCATTCACTGATCCGAGGGACCCACAGGGTTCTGATGGAACCACGGGGCTCCGAGGGATCCATGAACCCGTGGGATTCACGGACCCGACGGACCCAAAGATCTCCGAGGGACCCACAGGGTTCTGAGGAATCCACGAATTCGAAGGCTCCACAGGGCTCCAAAGGATCCATTGGCGCGAGGAATCCACGGATCCCGTGGACCCAAGGGGCTCCACGGGACCCACGGGGTTCCGAGGGACCCACGGGCTCGAGGGCTCCACAGGCATCCAAGTGATCCATTGACCAGAGGGATCCATAGATCCAACGGACCCACGAGGCTCCAAGGAATCCCAGGGGCACCGAGTGGTCCACGGGGCTCTGCGAGATCCACCGGTACGAGGGATCCACAGGCTCCCAGGCGCTCCGATGGGTTCAGGCTCCCGAGGGATCCGCGGGCGAGCCCGGACTCGGACGCGGCTGCCGGGAGCCGGGGGCCACGCCCCCCAGGTCACGCCCCCTCACAGGCCACGCCCCGCAGGGCGGGCACGGCGCTGCGGGGAGGCCACGCCCACCACGGCTGAGGCGCCGAGCCCCGCCCCGCAAGGCCACGCCCCCTCCCTGCATACCCAATACGGGGAGGCCGCGCCCCCATCAAGCCCCGCCCCCGGCTGCGAGGAGGCCCCGCCCCCTCCCCGGCCGTG
>VYZR01005056.1:123772-163353 GCA_013400675.1 Oxylabes madagascariensis
CCCCCCCCATCATAATTGTGCCTTTTTTCCTGTCCGTTTTTAACTGTTTCACGCCCCTTCGTGCCGCGCCTCGGGGTGTTTGGTGTCGTGCAAAGGTTTCCTTTTTCTTGCCGTGCCTGGTTCCTGATGAGATGGCGCCTCTCGGCCCCTGGGATTCCCAGGGCTGGGCATCCTTGTCCTTCCAAAGAAGCCAAAGCCCTGCAAAACAGAGAAATCCCACCGACAAAGATCTGCAAAGCCGTGGAAAAAAAAACCATGGCCAATGATACGCCGTTTCCCAGTTCATTGGCGTGGAGAATCCTGACTTCTCCACGTCAGGCTGAGCCAGGATTTTTGGCAGGAGCGCAGAAAGGCATCCCTTTTCTCCTGCTCCCCGGCTGTATTTGCTTCAGGGGATCTGCCCAGTTTGGGTTTGGGCTTTTCTTTTGCTCTCCTGGCGAGCAGCTGGAATTAAGAAAGGGAGATGTGGGGACTAGTGGGATGGGTGAAGCCGCTTGCCAGCCTCATGAGACTTGGGAATGTAGCTCCAGGCTCATCCCAGTGGGAAGCAGCAGCTGGCAAGGCTGGTGAGGGAGAGGACTCACCCACCAGCCTCAGTTTGGTGCTAGGGAGATGAGAAAGGAACACAAATCACTCAAAAGTGGTCTCTGGAGAAAGAAATGCTCAGTGTGGGCTTGGGGTATTAAGAGCTGCTCCTTGCTCTGCTCCTCCCCAAAATGATAAGGGCTGCAAGCCGCAGGTCTTAGAAATCCCTGGACACATCCCTGGTCCCATCACGCCGTGTCTGGGCGTTGTTAAACATCAGGACTTCTGTTACGGTCAGAAAAGTTCCCAATTTTTTTCCTCAAAACTTCCAATTTTTTTTTCTACAGAAGTTGCAAAAATCATCACCCCCATTTTGGAATTTGTGCTGGCCATTCTTCTCTCACGTGGCCCCTTTCTCAGGGCCGAAGCATCATCACTTCACACCCAGCAATTATTTGCTGTTTTATTTTCAGTTCTACGAGCAGGTTGCTGTTGGTGTAGGGTTTGTTTTGACAGCTATTTTTGTTTTTTAAGCCCAGATGAACTCAGGTGTTACTCTGGGCACGCAGGGAACAGTGGTGTATTAAAAAGGTGTGGGTTTTCTTTGCAAAAACATGGATTTGTCATCGCTCAATGCGAGGTTTAACAGCTTTCAGCTTACTGTATTAAAATGTGTCCGTGAAATAAGGCTAATTGGGCTGTCTGTGTTGGAATAAACTACATTCAGGATAGATTGCTCATTAAAATTGCAGCATTTGTTGTGTGGTTTTGGGGTTTTTCTCCTAACTCGTGTGCCTGTTTTTATGTGACCCAGTTGGCTGGGGAAGCGATCAAGGGATTGGAGGATTTGGAGAGGAACCAGGAATTAAAGCACAGCTGACAAACCTCATTCGATCAATACGAACTGTTATGAGAGGTAAGGGCACAGTATTTTCTATTACGATTATTATCACAATCTGTAATGTCTTGTTTCTGCACTAACCTATGCTTCCTCTGGGCCAGGACTCTCAGTGAGAGGGTGCAGGCCTCACCTCAAGTGCCCTAATTCTGGTAAAAGTGCAAAAACATTCCCTGACTCTTGTGTTTCTCCTGCTGAGCTTTTGCCTTCCCCTGGAGTTCGGCAGCTGGGAGGGAGCTTGGTGTCCATCACCTTGTCTAAATCCAGTTTTTATGGGAAGTATCTGTGAGGGAAATGTAATTCCTGGGTTTCTGAAAGGCAAGCCAGGCTCCTGTGCCTCAGAAGATGGGGAGGAAAATATACTTAATTTATAAGTTACTGATAGTTCTTCATTATAAAGGACACCAAAGATTCATTTTGTAGATGATGATAGAGAGGGAGTAACAAATCTTAACCTGTCTTGCCTACCACTGAGTAAAACCCAAAACATTTATTCCAAAGCACATTCTAAAGCTCAGGATAGAAACTGAATTTTAGATGGTTTACTTTCATTTGGAGAAAGAGTTATTTGTGCTAAAGTTAAAACAGAACTAAAGGCTCTGGGTTAAAGTTGAAACAGGCTGTTGAAAAATATTTCTGGTGCTGCTTTCTACTGATGTCTGGTATCCCAGGATTTAAGCCTGGCTTCTTCCACTGGTCACAACTTTACAGAGGAAAATTAAGTGTATTTTTAAAATTTTGACTGGTTTCTCCCAAGGTGTTCTCCCAAGGTTATATGAAGCTCCGTCATTTTGTGATGTGGAAAATTTTCACTATTAATTTCTCTCCTTTTTTCCCCCTCTGCAGTGCCACTAATAGCCCTGAACTCCATCACAATCATTCTCCTCCTGTTGTTTGGGTGAAGACACCCAGCAGAAATCCTTCGGACGTCCAAAGAAGCCAGTTGCTGACCACCACTGCTTTGAGTTCCCCGGGATCCAGCATGGTTTAACTGTCAATCTGACACTCAACTTAAAATAATAAAAGACACTGTTTCTATTTATCCCATTTCCTAATGTTCCCTTGCAGTTTCATTAAGCAGGATCGCGGGATCAATGCAACAACGCTGCAAACACGTTGGACTGTGACCGGTTCTGTTGCTGCCTGATCATAGTGTTGATTAATTATTAGAGTAAATGTCATAGGATGTTGCAGTGACTGGCAATGGGATGCAGCTTTTAAATGCCTCGTTACTCAGGGATGAATTTCCTTCAGTACACTCTCCAATTTGTTTTTAAATTGAGGAAAATAACAAGGGGTTGTTTTGTCAATTTCTATTTTTTTCGACTTTCAGTTAAAAAATTTCAATTACTACCACGGAACTGTTTAAGAGTATATGAATTAGGCTCTGGAAACATGTTATAACGAATACTTGTTATAAAGGATTGAAGTCCAGCTGTGATATGGAGGGAGATAAAACAGCTGGGTAAAGTCCTGATTCAGGTTAACATTAAAAGCTGAATTTTCCTGCTTTGATTGGGGATTTTTGTCTTCAAATAAGTATTTCATACTTTATCATGATGATAAAGTCAGTTGAAAATAGGTGCAATTGCAGTGCAAAATTTAAAAAGAAAAAAATGAAAGCATTTAGAAAAAAAAAGCTGTACCTAAAGTTAGGTTACTCTGTGTTAACTTTGGGGATATTAGTGATTAACATTTGTTAGTCTTCTGTCAAGAATTGTTATTATACTTTTTAAAATATGTATTAAACTTCTGCGTGGTGATTACTGTGATCGTGGTGATTACTGTGATCGAAGTGGGAACCATTTGTATTCTGAGCTTCCTGCGAAATGTGGGAGGGGAATACCCTGTGCTTTTCAAATGCATTACTTTGTGAAAAACCCGCGGATTTGCAGCCTCTTGTGTTACTCTTCCTTCCCCTGCCCTCCACCGTCATCATCATTTGTTAAATTAACAGCTTTGAAAGTGCAACTGTGTGTGTGACTTTGCAGTTCTGTGCAGAGAATGCTTCCAATTGCTTTCCTACCACTCTCAATCCAGACCAGACTGCTTGAGTTAGGTCTGAACTGGAAAACGTGACTCTCATGTATCTTTTTAGAGAAGGTAGAATTCTTTGTTTCTCTGCTAAACTGTTTCACTTTAATTACAAACAAGGGAGGCCAAGGGAAACCTGGAGTTTGATTATTTTAAAGCAGCTTATTATTTTAAAGCAGTCATCTCTTCTGCAGACATCTTGATGACTAAAGCATACGCTGTTGTATATGAAGAAGAATCTGTAAAACATGTAAATGCATTTAATGATCTTCAATCACAGTTTTTGGCAGAGTAAAGTACATCCAGGAGGAGAGTTTTATGTTGTTTCCTTTTTCTTAGTGATTTTTGTAAATAAATCCTGAATTTCCAATTTAAGCACTCTCTTTCCTAACTCTCCCTCTCTGTGCACAGTGGGGATATCTCAAAACTCTGCTTCATCCTGTTCCAGATACCAGCGTTACTGCTCTTTATATGAAATACGTAATTTTTTCCTCATCCCTGTGGCACGTGGCAATTTTATCTCTCTGCTGTGGAGCTGTGGTTCGGTTTGTGTCGCAAGCCCAATGAGACGTGGTAACGCTGTCCCGAGGCAGAGCGGGATCTCCAGGATCTTTAAATTTTAAAACGTGCGGATCTGTTAGGAATAATTTCTTTACGATGGTGTTTTTGTCAGTCAAAGGTGATGAGGGTACAGCCTGGCTCAGCTGTTTTCACAGATCTGTCTTTCGTGGGAACGGGGTGATGTGTGTGTGGAACATTTTGTATTCCTATGAAATTTTTTTGGAAAGAAGTGGTGGCCGATCTTTCCGCGGCTGCGGCGCTGTGGGGGCGAGCGCCGAACGATTTGCGGCACGGCGTGTCTGTAACTCCATTTCCACCTCTGTTGACTGTCAAAACTAAATTCATTCTTACTGGAATAAAAGCCGGTACTAAAGATTGCAGCTTTAGAATAAAACGGGTGAAAAGCGATTTTCTCCTCCTTGCTGTGCTTCCAGAGGGGCTGTGCAGGCACACGGGCAGAGCTGGCTGGGGAGAAGGAGCAGCGGGAATCCCGCGCTGCAGGCAAAATTGGGACGAGTTTCACCTGGCAGGTGGAAAATAGCGACTCAAAGTGGGGCAGCGGCCGAGGGTCAGGTGTGCTGGTAACCAGCAGGGAGAGGGCGAGGGGTGTGCAGGGACAGCCGGGGAATAACCACGCTGCTGCTGTCCCCTCGCGTGGCTCCCGGCAGTTCTGGAACAGCTCCGCGGCTAAAACCGCAAAAAACAAGGAATATGCAAAATAAAGTCACATATACATACACCTTACTAACATTTTATAAAACTACATATACAATTCACACGTTTATAGATTAAAATTCATGTTACAAAGATGTATGAACACATATAAACGTAGAATTATAAGTAGAAAAATGTATATTCATATATGGATATAATAAGTGGGTTAGTCGCTATGGACGTATGATGGATGTAATTTAAAACATTTAATTGTATATATATAATGGGAATAATTTCTTCCCAATATCCTGTATGTATATATTTATATATAATGGGAATAATTTCTTCCCAATATCCTATATGTATATATTTATATATAAATATATACTAGTTATTATGAATATATTATGAGTGCAATATATCCATGTATAGTTATATGGATAACGTATTGTGTATATAACGTTTATATATATGCATAAATGTATATATAATCATAATACCGATATATGGCTACATTATTATATATAATATCCATACAAGGCATAGTATACCCATAACACACAGAATATTGATATAGTGTTGATAAATGGTTTATGATATCCAAAATGTATGGCTACTGATATAAACATGCCCATATAGGATATAATTTACACGATTTATGATCATATCCACATAGGATATGATTATAAGTTGTACGTATAGGAAAAAGAGGCTGTAACAGGTATAACAACAGGGATATAATGGACAGAACGGGTGTAACTTATACAATTTATAACCATACCCATGTCACGCTGCGCCCGGTCCCCTCAGGACCCTGCGGGCTGCCCCGCGCGCTGCCTGTCGCGACTGCCGGGCGCCGGCCGGCGACAGGCCCGCTGAGGGCTGAGGTCGGTATTTATTTATGACAATAATCATTATTTTCTATTTTTCATTTGCTGTGCTGGCGGCGGGCGGGGCTGGGCGGGCGCGGCTCCTCCAGGACCCCGCGGGCGGCGGGCAGAGCGCGGCGGCGGCGGGGACAGGTCGGTGCCGGGAGCCGCGCTGGCCGCTCCCCCCTCTCCTCCGTGTGGGCGCGTCCGCCGCCTCCCGCCGCGAACCGGCGGGCGGAACCATCCGCGTCAGGGAAAGGGGAGCGCGGCGCGGTCGGGACTCCCCCGGTAGGGAATGGGCCAGCCCGTGTCCCCGTTGTGAGCTGGCGGGAAGGGGTGGTACCATCCGCGGGAGACGGGGGTTTTGTGGCGCGGGAGGGCGCACCCCTGTGCTGTCAGAATCCTTCCATCGTGGGACGTATGTAACCCTATATATTTTTATGGAATATATCCCTCTTTCCCTTAGGTTGTGTCTTGTTGTGTTCCTCGTGTCCTTGTCCCAGAGACCGGGGCTGGGGGTCCCTTTGTCCTGACAAGGTGAGTTTTCGTTGGGATGTGATTGTGGAAACTGAGGTTCTGGAGGCCTTTTAGGACTTCCTTGGCAGTTCATGAGCTTTTTCCTTAAAATCAGGCTGTGCTGGAAACTGGCTCTGCAGATAACTTCCATATTTGCCAGGTAAATACACTGTGAACAGGAGAACCGGTGGAAATGTAGTGTAAAAATAAAATAACAGTAACAGTAGTAGTAGTAGTAGTAGTAGTAGTAATGATAATAATAATATTAGTAATAGTAATTTCCGTTGAAATTGATGAAACTCCTCTAGGAGTTCTGTTTTCAGCTGTATGTCATTAACATTTAACTTTGGCTTTCCTATCAACAAGCATACAGTAAAAGAAGCATTTTTATTTATTTTCTTATTGCAGAGAGCCAGCAGGAATAATGGTAGTGGAATATCAAAGTTTCCTGTCGTGTGTGTGTGTTGTGTGCATGAGACACCAGGCTCACACGACCATTTATAAAACTGAATGCAAAGATGAAACTGACAAAAATTTATTAGGGCAGGTCATGCTATGTGTTGTCTGTAACCAAACCAGCTGAACACAAAACTCTGGTCACTTGTAGGTTGGCAGATCCCAGAGTGATTATAAAAGGGACCTTAAAGCTCATCTCATTCCAAACCTTTTCCATGGGCAGGGACACCTTCCACTATCCCAGGTTGTTCCAAGCCCTGTCCAGCCTGGCCTTGGACACTTCCAGGGATCCAGGGGCAGCCACAGCTGCTCTGGGCACCCTGTGCCAGGGCCTGCCCACCCTCCCAGACAGCAATTCCTTCCCAAGATCCCATCCAGCCCTGCCCTCTGGCACTGGGAAGCCATTCCCTGTGCCCTGTCCCTCCATCGCTTGGAAATAGCCTCTCTCTGCCTTTCCCCTCAGGTACTGGAAAGCCAAAATCAGATCACCCCAAAGCTTCTCTTGTATCATCCCAACTGTTTTAGCCTTTTCAGACTTTTGTTGCCTAATGAACAGGAGAAAATCTTGCTGTGTTGGAGCAGTATTGGGCATTTTCTGAGAAACAGAAATGCTCCTCAGAGTTGTTCATGGAGCAAAACGCAGCGCTTGCAGCACCCATGAGGGGAAGTGTTTGTTTCTGGAGACAGATCTTTAGCCAGGTGACCCAAACATCACCTCTCTGTTCCTTCCCTAGTGCCTTTACCCTTCAAACGCTGGCCTTTATTTTGGGCTGAGTCCGTGGAACCAGACAAACCGCCTGGCTGTCCCTTTTGCAAGGGCATGGAATGGCCCTTTGAGGTGCTGGATGTGCATGAGCCCTGACAGCTTCCAGGATAAAAATCTGCTAAGTCCTGACTGTCACCACCTCAGAGTGGCTGTGGTGTGGGCTGCATCGCCTTAGGTCTCTCTTACAAAAATAAAATTAACAATATCCACTTCGACAGAGCATTTTGAACTTTGCAACCAGAGCACCACATCTTTATTTTCACTGTTGGTGTCGATGGGACTGGCTGAAATATTCTTGCTGAGACCTTAAACCAGCAATCCCAGACCTAATGACCCTCTCCACAGCACCCTTGAGTTGTTGAGAGAACTTTATTCTGTTTTGTTTTGATGCACTTGAAGAACAAACAGCACCTGATTTCCACAGAGTCTTTGGAAAAAAAAACCCAAAACAACACCACCCAATCAATTATGTGGTTTTTTTTAAAAATCCTGCCTTTTATCCCCCAATCCAGAGGGGCCCATTTCATACTGTGACCGGTGTTGGCAGCAGAGAGGTACTTGTGAAGCCCCTGGGTGCTGTCCGTGAAAAACGAGGTTCTCTTTCTTGGTAACATTTAAAAAGTTTAATAAAAAGACAATCAGGAGACAGAATAAAGCAAAATACGGCCGGGTGCTTGGCATTCAGCACCAGGAGCACAGGGGCTAACTCAGAAAACATTTCTTTAAATGCATCAGCCTGTTGCATATTCATAGACCCTCACGCATTATTCAAACATCCCTTTGAGTTTAGGTTTTCTCTTGGTTTCAACCCCACCCCACCCCGACCTGCCCTCCGTCCATCTTGCAGATCAATCATTTTTATTTCTCCTTGTGGCTTCATCCTGCAGATTATTAAATCTTGTGGTTCCATTCTGTCGTCCCACTCCCTGGTAACAGAGGATCAATAAATTCTTCCTTTGGGGTTCTGGGGTCTGTCACCATAATCTTCATCCAGATGGGATAATCCAGGAATGTGGGGTATTTCCTAATCATCTGTACCATCCTCTCAGTTAGCTACATGATAAAATAAGCATTCTACATATCGTGCCATAGCCCAAGAAATATATAATATATATATATATCACACTACTATTTCTAAGTTTCGTTAACAGCAGAAATAAAAGAAATTATATTAATGCAGCAAAGTTTTCTAACATATTCTGGTTTGATTAAACTGGGTGGAAACACTATGTTAGGGTTTTACGTTTGCTGAATTGAGTGTTTTTACTGTTGTGAGATGGAATTAGGAGGGAAAAGGTAAAACAGGTTTGACTTTAAAGTTTAAATAGATAGATTTTATTAATACACACGCTAAAAGAATGAAAAAAAAAGAAGAAAAGAAAAAATTGAAACTTTAAAACTCTTTTTTCTTCTACTAATTGTTTACTTTTTTATAGTAACATAGAGAGAAATTATGATTTTTAGTTAGTTTTACTATTTAAACATAATATTTTATTTGGGAGAGCAGTTTTTAGCGTTTTATGGAGATATTTGTTATAAGAAAAAAAACGGTTTGTAGGTTTTTAATGTCACAAATCTGCAACTGTTCGGAATTTTTGCAGATTGTGCTGTCTTATGTATTAGCAGCTTTTTCTTTGGCTACTTATGGAGTGAGGGACTTACTTTTACAACATTTTTAATTAAACCTTAATTATAACAGTCCACTATTTTTGATCGGAATCTCCGACATTTAACCCCCTATAAGTTCACGTAAGCGCACCTCTGTAACTTCCTAAAAACTCACTTCCTGGTCAAACTACCACGTTACATTATGCATATAGCATTCATTCTGATATTTGCAAAAAGCCAATAATATAATATGTGTTTATAACTCTGTCCCTGCCGTGTGCCCAGCAGCCCGAGGCGCCCCTTGCCCGTCCCGGGGCGCGATGTCGGCGCGGCGCGCGCTCAAGGCCGTGCTGGTGGATCTCAATGGCACCCTCCACGTCGAGGACTCGGCCGTGCCGGGCGCCCAGGAGGCCCTCAAAAGGCAAGTTCTCCCTTCTGTTTCTTTTTAAGTTTCCTCTGGGAGGAAGGAAACCTCTTGTGTCAGCGCTGTTTGCACGGATGGGTGAGCGAGCAGAGCAAACACGTGGCCAAATCCTTTACCCGGTGTCAATGCCGGGAGAGCTCAGCAAAGGGTGGAGATGCTGGTGTCACCTGAGCCCCTGCTGCTCTCCTCAGTGGCTCGCTCTGTGTTTTCTAAGCCTTTTCTGGACATAAAACCCCCAATATTCAAGGTGTCTCCACTGATTCACGTCTGAGATGACCATAGCCAAAGCTGAGTTCGGTGAATTGACCCCAAAATCAGTTCAGCTGAGCTGTTCCTCATGGCTTTGTTTTAACTGCAGGAACCTGATCTTTTGTTAGATCGTTTAGATATGTGCAGAGATAAAGTGACGGCAGAAAAGCTTGGTCTAGGGAGCAAGGCAACCTCTGCAGAGTTCTCATTTCATTCAGACAAGGCTTTTCTCGGTTATTGCTGTTTTTAAAGCTTCTTTCTGCTAGGTAGACAACCTCATTTTTTTTTTTTCTCTCTTTTGTAGAGATTTCAACACATTAATAAACAGGACATTTAAGTTAACTCTTTCTCTTGTGGTGAAAGGGTGCCTAAAGGCACTGAGGCACAGCAAAATGATTTATTCCAGCCAAGTCAGTGGTGAAATAGGACACAAAATCCTGGGAATATTTGTGATGTTTTCCTGGAGAAGACATCTTGGAATTGAGGAGGAAAAATCCCAGAGTGATAGGTGATATTGTGATGAATGAAGGAGGACACTTTAAGATTCTAAAGATTAAATCAGGATATAGGAGCAGAACTGAACTCTCTGCTGGAGCTGAATGGGTTGCTAAGGGTTTTGTACAGCTGGACTGTTGCTCAGAGGAGAAGTTCACAGAGGGATTAGGAAGCTGCATTTCCCACAGGTAATGCCATGGAAATGGTTGCGTCCTTAAGATGTAAAATTGCAAGGAAGTAAAAACTGCTAAAACACTGGGCAGTCAATCATTGCCCTGTCACTCGCTGCACCGTGTTTCCTGCTACAGGGAGAACTTCTGCCAAGTTAGAGTCAACGTTCTTGAAAATCCATATAATATTTATGTACTGTCACAGGTATGCAGAGCAGGTGTCAGAGAACAGCCAGGTCTTTTGGCTCAGAGGTTTGAAAAAAAAAATATCATCCCCTCAGTTTTCTGCCAGTCGATGTCCCTGTCCTTCCCAAAGAGAAGCTGGAAGGAATGGCATGCAGCTTGCTCAGGGAGCAAATGGAGAGATGCCTATTTTAGGGTTACTACGTTCATAGTTCCCTACTGAGGTCCAGAGGGAAAAATCATATTAATTTTTATTTTATTATAAACCAGGAGACTTTTACCAGCTCATACCTGTGAAGTGTAAAACAGGAGAGAAACAGGAGAAGGAAGTGGCAGGTGCAGGCAAGTCTCCAACTTTATTCTGATGTTCTCCACACAGTCCTGATGCCTGTGTTTGTTCCTATAGCAACAGAGGAAGTGATGGTGGGGGAATAATTAAAGGGAATGCTGTTGAAACTGTCACTTAAAATTATCTGATTGTTTGGTAGCATTTACTGTCAGCACAGGGCAATAATGTGGTTTTATGTGATACTGGTGTTCCTCAGGAAAGGGGGAAATGGCTGCAGAAGCTGACATAAAACCACCACCAAGGTAACACAGGCTCCTGAATGAGCCACAGCTGCTGGGAAATTCACCCAGCAGTAGAGTTTAATATATTTATTCAGCAACAAGCTTCTTTTGTTTGCTTATTTTGATCAAGAAGTGGGACTGGCTTATTTATTGTGCAGTTTCAAATTTCAAATTTCAAATTTTTCAAATTACTTATCATGGATGAGCTGGCTGCTGCTGTGAAGAGGGAGTTGGAACTGATGCCTTGGAAGGCTGACCTGAAACAGAGACTGGGCAGAGCTAGGGAATAAAATAGGGATTTATTGAAAGGTCTCCAGAATCCGCCTTGGGCACAACAGGAGCCTGGCCAAGGCTGCACCCAGGGTAGACCAAGAATGGTCACAAAAATGGCTGACCAGTCCTGAGAGAAGTTACATTTTATAAGTTTTGGTCTATTTGCATATTGGGGTTTAATTGTCCAATTACAGCTTCAGGCTGTGAGGTCCCATCCTTCTTGTTTCTCTTTTCAGTCTACTGTTCTTTGTGGTTTTGGGCTTGAAAGTTGTCCTTGGTCTGCAGCAGGAAAGGATTTGTTTTGTCTCCTTACTCTGTGAAGAGAGCTCACCAGCACTTAATATGAGGCTCAGAACTGCATTCCTAGGCAGCACAGAATCTGAAAATACGAAAACTAAAACTTAAGGCATCAGAACCACTGTTCTCCTCAGAAATTTCTGTGGTAGATGAGGGAGAGGAGGGGAGGATGACTTGTCTTGGTCTGGAAGGCGTAGCTCTTGCTTGTCTGTTCCACATCACAGAAGTTTTTGCGTGGCACCAGTCTTCTTGTGTGGTCTTTTCACCTGCAGCCTTTAGGCCCGTTTTTAGCCCCAGAGAGAAGCACAGACGTGGGAACAGGAGGAGCCTGTGCCCAGTTTCCCCCTCTGTCCCCTCCCCAGGCTGCGCAGCGCCCCGGTGACCGTCCGGTTTGTGACCAACACCACCAAGGAGAGCAAGAGGGACCTGCTGGAGAGGCTGACGGGGCTGGGCTTCGACATCGCCGAGCACGAGATCTTCACCTCCCTGACAGCAGCCAGGAACCTCCTGGAGCAGCAGCAGGTGCGGCCCCTGCTCCTGGTGGACGATAAGGCCCTGCCTGATTTCAAAGGTGAGGTGCTCAGGAAACAGCTAATTAAAGAGCAGAAGTTAGTGCTGTGCTAAGGAGATGTGCACTCGATCATCTATAGACCACCCCTGAAATGTGGAGTTTTGCAGGGTCATAAGGGTCCCTTTTTCAGTTTAAATCAAACATCAAACAGCCTGAAGTTGTGTCTTCGTGAGGAGCAGTGAAAATGGCAGCCAAGTCCTTCAAATAGACACGAATTCAAGTAAAACTCAATACTTTCCATTCATTTCCAGTGTAAAAGATGACGTAATAGTTACCACCAGATCATTGGCGTTTTATTGGACCTACCAGTGCTGGTTTCTTTTTTTATAGCAAAGATGTGTCAATTTGTGTAATACTTGACTTCTGACAGAGGTTTCACTCATGGAGAGCTGGAAAACAGTGTGTAGGCACACACAGCAGGCTGTTTCTCTTTTAAGAGATTATCATTAAATGCAAAATCTCCAGGCAATTATTGCTTATCTTAAATTGAACATTTAGATTTCACCCCACGTACTTGGATACCTTTGCTGGTGACGGAAGGTTCATTGCCCTGACTCCTCTAAATTGTCATCCCTGAAGACTTGGTTAAAACCTGCTTTGCTTTCAGATGCTCCCATTTCCCTCCCTCACCAGTAAGGGGAGCAAAAAATGACGTGTTCTCACTTGGACATCAAAAGTAGCAAAGACACCCACACTTTTAACGTACTTAGAGTTGAAAACTGTATAGTGTACACTCAATTTTTTTTTTATTTAAAGTCAAGGCAGCAGAAGTTTGGATGGCTTGGCCTAACCTTGCCTTACAAACTGAAATCTTTTGGCTGTGTAATTTTAGTAGGTTTTAATCTTGCCACGATCTAGGAATTTCGTGTTAAATTTTGGTGCCATAGTCTGGTCAGAAATCTTCAGAGAGGTCAATGTTCAGGAGAAAAGCCTCTGTGAGAGCAGTGAAACATGGTAATCTGTTCTACCAAACATCACATCCAGAGAAATGTGCCCCCAGCAATATTCTGTATTTGTGCTCCTGGGAAGGCTTTCCTGGGTGAGAAACAGCAGAGGCAGCAGCTCTTCCACTGAGAGCATTTAAATCAGCTCAGTCTCCATGGTTCTGGGGATCTTTCCATCATTTTTTCAGGAGCTGATGCTAATTTTGTAAAAGATGGCACAGACAGAGGTATCATGGGGGTACGTTGGTGCATCATCTACATTGCTTGGGTCTGGAGTGGGTTGTCTGGATTGTTTTTGCTACAAGGGCTTTGGCTCACATTTCCTCAGTGCTGCTCTTGGAACATTTAAGTGCAGTGGAGAGTGCTTTAAATTCCTGTTAGTGGCTGCTGTTGAGCTGTTCTTGGCTAATCTCGCTACTAAAGTTGGTCACAGGCAGATGAAGGAATCCTTCTCCTGGTTTAAGGACTCAGATGCTTCTGGGTGGTGTCACAAATCCACCGTGGCTCCTCTGAGTGGATGTTTTGCTGGCTGAGCCACCTGAGGGCCATGCAGCAGGAGACCTTAGCCAGCAGACGCAGCCAGGAGCTCTGGTTGTCCTGGTGAAGATGCAGAGCGTGTGTTTGAAGGTGGAACAAAATCCTCAACAAGTGCAGGACGCAGCTGATAACATGCCATCAGTAAAACCCTCCTGCTGTTGCAGCTCTGCTGCCACTGCTGGTTGTGTCCAGGGGTGGGGCTGCAGGGGAGCTGTTCCCAAGGGCACTAATCCACAGTGGAAAAAGACCTGCCAGAAAAGGCCAAATTAATCTAGGGTAACAACTTCTGGGCCATGCTGCAGTACCATCTTTATTGTCAGAATCAGACTGACGCGTGGAACAACAGTCAGTGGAGTTTCCTGTGACTAGAGGGAATAGAAAATACTGGATGGGATTCACTTGAATTCCTTCTTTACTGTCTTACAAAGCACATAAATATATGTAGAGAGGGATTCTCAGATGGCAAGCAGTCATTCAGTTAGAAGAGGGATTTTTTTGTCCTGCAGCATTTCAGCGGGAGTGGTGGCAGAATCATCCCACAGCTGCTGTTAAGACTGTCCAGCTCCTGGAGGATGGAACAGTCTGGATAGACAAGCATCTTTTCCACAGATGCTTTCTTCAGCCATAAAAGACATAAAAGCAGTCTCTGTCATATGACTGTGTCAGAAAACATGTGTTTTTGCCTTGAAGTATTAGATGCAGTTTGCTGACTGTGGGCTGCTCGATGTGAATCAAATCCTGTCTGCTCAGTCTTGTTCTGGTTTCCCAGGGATTGGCACGGATAACCCCAATGCAGTGGTGGTGGGACTGGCTCCTGAGCACTTCCACTACGAGATGATGAACAGAGCCTTTCGGTAAGGCAGCCCCTGGCAGGGGCTGGAGTGGGGAATATCTTGTACTGGGCTCTCTTCTCTTTCTGGGAAGAAAAGGGGTGGTAGGAATATCACATATTATGCAGCGTGTGAGGGAGCCACTAATCTTGGTGGATTTGGGTTCTTCACCAGGATCTTCAGGCAATCCAGACCTCATTTTTACAGCTTTCAGTCTAAACAAGCTGCAGAAGTACAGTCACAGCTGTCACTGAGGGGGAAAGTTAGCAATTCATCAAGGGGAAATACACAAAACCAGGGATGTGGGGAAGAATTCACAGAATTATTTGGGTTGGAAAAGACCTTCAGCCTAACCTGTGCCTGACCCCCACCTTGTCACCAGCCCAGAGCACTGAGTGCCACATCCAGGCCTTCCTTGGACACCTCCAGGGATGGAGACTCCAAACCCCTGGGCAGCCCCTTCCAATGTCTGACCACCCTTTCCATGTCCAACCTGTACCTGCCCTGGCCCAGCCTGAGGCTGTTTCCTCTTCTCCAAGAGGAGAGGCAGATTCTGTGTTCTGAGCCCAGCCTTCAGAGCCTGTGTGCTATAGGGAAGGAAATCCAGTGTTTAAGGCAGATTATTCCTTACCTACCTGATGCAGGATATCCAGCAGTATCTTCTGAAGCATCTTCTGTTCAGGAGTGGCCAGCACAACCTGTCAGGCCAGGTGGACTATGGAGCTGATCTTGAGTGTGTTATTTTTCGTGTTCTTTTTGCGTCTAGGCTAAGGGGTAAGTCAGAAAGACTCCGTCTGTGACCATCCATGAACCAGCCATGTGTCCTTCTCTCTGGTTCTGGCTTGACTCCACACTCTTGATTTTAACTTAAAAAGCCTTCAGCTTTCAGACACTGGATATGAGCCTGTAGCTGAGTGTAGCCCTGGTGATGTGTGTGATGAGCCCTTTCCCATCTTGGCTCACAGGATGGTGGCTACCACACAGTTCTGCACCTTGAAATCCGGTGAAAACCCTGATATCAAACACTTTAATCTGTCTTTATAACCATAAAATCTGAAGAGGGAGTATCAATTACTGCCCACCAGTGTCTTAGGGAGGTTTCTTGGAGTAGGAGGCCAATGCTGTCCTCATCTGCTGCCAATTCCATGTTACATCAACAGATGTTGGCCCAAACTGACCCTGTCTGCCTTGTTAATGAACCTTACCAAAGCTGTTGATTTTGGAGTTTTACTTTGGGTCATGAGTGGACTCTTAATTTCACAACTGCATGAGCTGAACCTATTGAGTATCCCAGTGCTTACATCATTTTACTGATTCGTACTTCTGTCCTGAATATGTTAGTTGTTGAATAATATCCATTGTTTGCTTCAGGCAGAAGACCAGGACACTTAGAAGAACCCGGGATGGGCTCTGTCTGACCTGTAACACCTCACTGATTTGTCCTGGGTGTTTCCCCCAGTCCTCTGTAGGGGATAAACTTTTGCTGGTGTCAGTTCTGTTAGGCCTGATGGAAATGCTGACCACTGGCACATTCTCTTCTTGTTGAGCCTTGCCCTATTCCTTCTCCTTTACTGCTCAGATAATTAAGTCCCTTGGGATTCACATTGAAAATGGAATTGCATCGGGATTGCAGAACTCTGAGGTGAATCTGATTAAATGCGGTATCTAAGCGCAGGTTCCTGTGTCTGTGCTGGTGAAATCGGCTCTAGAGGGATAAGGGAGGCACTTCAGGGCATTTTTTTACCTAATAGTGCTTAAAATAGGACAGTTGAACTGTGCCCTAGGAGTGCCTTTTCCTGTGCACCGACTGTGAGGAGCCCAGGCTGACTAATTACGTGGTAGGCAGCTATTCCATTGACACCCAACATTAACTTAGGTAAATCTAACCCAACACGAGTCCCAAAATGAGATACACAGAGTCTGGCCGTTCTCCAGGCACCACTTGAAATGACTGAGACTAAATTTCTCTTCCTGTATAAGTGGGATTTTGATGCCACATTTAAAAGAATTCTCTCAGGTGAGATCTCTCCTGCAAACTGCTGAACGTAGTGGTTGTGGTGATGCTGTCAAATTAAATTTTTCTGTGTCCTAGAGGCATCCTCCCATCGTGAACTTGTCTGGCTGCTCACAGAAACACAATCCAGCTCTCTTCTTGTTCAACTTGCTTTGGAATGCATTGGTTCAATAGGAACGTTTTGTGATAATTAAGTGAAATGAAATATCATTTATGTCCTGCTCAGAGCTTCCAGGCTGCTCTGCAGACATCCTCCAAGGAGAATCCAGCTCACCTGAGCCAGCCTCTTACAACAGGGGCAAAACAAGACTTTGTTTTCTTAAAGACTTTTGTTTTGTTTCTTGTTTTGTTTGTTTTGTTTTGTAAATCAGGGTAGAAGGGGAAAATGAATCCTTTCTGCCCTGAGAATAACAGCCAGTGTTTTACACTCTTGTGATAAAGATTGGAATGAACCTGCATTGCCTGGAGAAAGCGTAAAATCAAAGGGAAAATGTTTGGCAGTCCAGATGCTGTCTGGAGGGCTCTTGTTGCACTGAAACTTGGGAGGGGAGGACTGCAATAATATTCCCGTGCTTGATGGACCCAGGAGCATTCCTCCAGTGCAGCACCTACACAGCTTCCCTTTGGTGCAGGACAGGGAGATGCAGAGTCTGCTATAAGGAAAACCTGCAGGGCACGTAACAGGAATGTGAGAATCAAAGACGAGGGGCAGGTTCTGTGGAAGCGAGCCTGCTCAGACTCCTAGGGTTAACGGGGAAATTCAGAGGGATGTGAATGTGTCAAATAGCTTTGAGGTTTTTTTAATGTAACTTGTTACTGTAATTCCTTCAGTGCTAAAATATAAAGTTAAGGTCCAATGATACCTCCTGTGCCTGTAGGAAATTCTTCCCTGTGAGGGTGGGCAGGCCCTGGCACAGGGTGCCCTGAGCAGCTGTGGCTGCCCCTGGATCCCTGGCAGTGTCCAAGGCCAGGTTGGATGTGGCTTGGAGCAGCCTGGGATAGTGGAAGGTGTCCCTGCCCATGGCAGGGGGTGGGACTGGATGAGCTTAAAGGTCCCTTCCACGCCAGACCATCCTGGGATGGTGTGAAAGCCACTTGAGGCCTTCAGTTGTAAATATAATTCCTTTAATACAATTTTTGTACCCTGTTCTTCTTTCATTCATTCTTCAGGTTGATTTTGGACGGGGCGCCTCTCATAGCCATCCATAAAGCCCGGTATTTCAAGAAGAAGGACGGCCTGTGCCTGGGACCTGGACCTTTTGTGACAGGGCTGGAGTACGCGACAGACACCAAAGCCACCGTGGTGGGGAAGCCGGAGAAGACTTTCTTCCTGGAGGCTCTGCGGGGCACCGACTGTGCCCCCGAGGAGGCCGTCATGATTGGGGATGTACGTGGGCACAAACCCTTCCTCACCTGCCCAGCAGTGCAGTGCTGCCCTCCGGGGTGTGCAAAACGGGGTTCCAAAGGATGGAGCTGTCATTTCTAGAGAGAAAACGGAGCTGGGGAAGGGGCTGGAGCCCCAGGAGCAGCTGAGGGAGCTGGGAAAGGGGCTCAGCCTGGAGAAAAGGAGGCTCAGGGGAGACCTTGTGGCTCTGCACAACTCCCTGACAGGAGGGGACAGCCGGGGGGTCGGGCTGTGCTCCCAGGAAACAGGGACAGGAGAAGAGGGAACGGCCTCAGGCTGGGCCAGGAGAGGTTTAGATAGGATATTAGAGAAAAAATCTTCATGAAATAGGATTTTGAGCCCTGGCACAGTTGCCTAGGGCATTGATGGAATCCCCATCCCTGGAGGGGTTTAAAAGCTGTGTGGATATGGGCAGTGCTGGGGGAATGGTTGGACTCAATGATCTTAGGCTTTCCAACCTAAACAATTCCATGAGGGTTCACGGGATTTAGTGTGTAATCCACGGGGTTTTCTCTCTTACTTCAGTTGCTATTTGATCAGGCAGAGAGCACACAGAAAACCACTCCTGTGACAGAGTGACCAGTGGGGTACCTGAGAGATCTGACTCTGTCACTGCTTTTAAGTGATGTGCAAAGCAGGAAAGGTTATGGAAGTGTCTGTGCCCACTAACCCACTGCTCTCCTGTGTCCCAGGATTGCAGGGATGATGTTGGTGGTGCCCAGCAGGCAGGCATGCGTGGGATTTTGGTAAGGACGGGTAAGTACTCAATGGATCGGTCATTCCAGGAGACAGTGGTGCCTTCAGTGGTCTCACCCGGTGCCCAGAAGTGAAGGTGCCCTGAAGCCCTGGGGTCAGCCCACCTTCCACACTCCTGCTGGGGTGGTGCAGAGGCAGAAGCAGCCTGTCCAGCAGAGCATTGTGACAGCAGGGCTAGAGCACAGCGCAGAGCCCCAGCTGATGGCAGGGTGACCAAAGTCATACATGGGGACAGCTGCTCCTAGGTGATGAATTTTTGCTCTGACTCAAAAATCCAGAGCACTAGTCACAGAACAGAGGGAACTGTTACTGTCACCTCTTAGATTGCCAAAATCAGTCACAGCAATGTAACCTCTGATCATGCAGGAGCTCTGGGGACATTCCTCAGTAATTACACAGGTCGTTATAAATGTAATTTTGCTTTGTATGGAAGTGGAACCTGGAGGGATTGACAGGTATTGTGTTGTTAATGGACCCATGGACTGGGTAAGGTCTCTCTGAGGTGGCAGCTGCTCATGCCACACAGTGTGATACGTTGAAAATTAAGGGAAGTAATCCTGTTTTTCTTCAGATGAGTCTTCAGAGAGGCACTCTTCATCAGGAACTGTAGTGATAGAACAGGGAGTATTGACTTCAAAACGAAAGACATGCAATTTAGGTTAGAGATTTTAGGAAGAAATTCTTCCCTGTGAGGGCAATGAGGCCCTGGCACAGGGTGCCCAGAGCAGCTGTGGCTGTTCCTGGATCCCTGGAAGTGTCCAAGACCAAGTTGGATGAAGCTTGGAGCACCCTGGGATAGTGAAAGGTGTCCCTGCCCATGGTAGGGGGTGGAATTAGATGAGCTTTAAGGTCTCTTGCAATCCAAACCATTCTGGGATTCTATGACTATTGTTATTTTAAGAAACTGCAACGTGGACATTGGCCAGTACAGCAGAGTGAACCGGTGCAATTAACACTGTGTTTGGTCCAGAGCTGCCCCTGGAGGAATCTCCAGTAGGGCTCAGTATTTGGTAAAGGCATCTTTGTGTTAATCTGTTACAGGTAAATACCGTCCAGCAGATGAAGACAAAATCAACCCGGCTCCCTACTTAACCTGTGAGAATTTCCCAGAGGCAGTGGAACATATCCTGAAGCAGATGCTATGAGAAAGGGAACAGCTAGCTTGAAGAAACATCTGTTTCACACCATTTCCTTCATTCTTGCTTCAAAAATTAAGGTCCCAAGATCAGTGCATGCGTGGCATCCATCAGAAACCGCCCTGGGCTGTGAGGGGCAGGGGATCCATGTGGGCCCAGCACAGTCAGACAAAAAGGGAGTGTGGCACTGTTTTCTTATTTTCACTTTTCAAAGAATATCTGATGGAAAGCCCCGTCTGGAAAGTGTCTTCTGCAGAATAAGTTAAACTGAAAACATGCACTGAAAACACTCAAGTAAATAAAGCTCAAACACCAGCAGAGCCTCAGTGGGCCCGTAATGATTTCATTGACGTTTCTGCTCTGCTCTGACTTAAAGGCAGAGATTATGCACATTTAGAAGTGAATCTTAAATGCAAATATCACCGTTGCTTAATAATAACTACTGTGGCTGTCTTTCGTTAGAGCAGATCCTGTTATTTGCTTTTCAGATTTTACATAAAATTAAAAACTGTCAGCATTTTACAGATGTTTTAATTAGATGCTGTTATTAAAAAGAATGATACAGAAACAAAACTCTGGTATTAAATGCCTTAGAGACTGTGACTTTTTAAAATTAGGCTTCAGCAGGGTCCTATTAATGCTACAGTTGCAAAATTTCACTGTTGTTGGGGATTTTTTTGTTTCTTTTTAATGTTATGGAAAAAATCCTTCACAAGCCATGGGGACAGATTCCAGTTTTTACAGTTGGTTAGCAGAGCTGTAAAATGAAATTTAATTCTGTAGCATGCAATGCTTTTCCCATGCACTACATCCCCCAATATGAGCCAACTTTGTAATGATGGTAAATGGCTTTTCTGGTCCATTTGCAAACTGTAATAATCAAAGTCCTTTACAGTTGTTTTACAGTGCTCCTGTGTGTTAAATTATTAGATTGTAATTATGCATTACTGGAGTATTAACCTTATTGAAAATACAGTTTTGTGTTAATGAGCCATGCTCGTTCTTGTTAAACAAAACCATGGTGATGAATGAATTCCTCACATGTGACAGTGTCTCTCTGCAGCCTCCCTTGGTGGGTAGTCACTACGTTCAGATTTAGTCTCTGCCAGGAACAGAACGGGTGGATGGAGGAGATCTTGCAGTAGAAACACAAGAAAGAATCACAGAATCATTCAGGC
This sequence comes from Oxylabes madagascariensis, assembly GCA_013400675.1. Classification (NCBI taxonomy): domain Eukaryota; kingdom Metazoa; phylum Chordata; class Aves; order Passeriformes; family Timaliidae; genus Oxylabes; species Oxylabes madagascariensis. The sequence goes on from VYZR01005056.1 coordinate 144,692, forward strand.
TGGAAAAGTCTAAGATCATTGAATCCAACAATTCCTCAGCACTGCCCAGGCCACCACTGACCCACATCCCCAAGTGCCACATCCACACAGCTTTTAAACCCCTTCAAGGGATGGGGACTGCACCACTGCTCTGGGCAGCTGTGCCAGGGCTGGACAGTCTCTCCCAGGAAGAAATAATTCCAAGTATCCAACCTGAACCTCCCCTGGTGCAACTTGAGGTTGTTTCCTCTCATTATGTCACTTTCTACCTGGAAGAAGAATCCTCTGAGGAACAGAAGCCATTTTTAGGTAGTGTCTGTGGGCCCTTGTACTGCCAGCTTCAGTTTTGCACAAATTCACACATCTGGGTTTTGTGCCAGCAATTCCGAATCCCTGCTTGGAAGGATGTAAGGGAGGTGTGTGGCCTGGGGTCTGAGTCAGATGCAGGAGGTGGGAGATGTATCAGCAAAATTCTGTGAAGACATTTCCCTTGGAGACTCCCAATAATGTGTGACTGATGCAGGAATTAAAAGGCACTGTCAGTGCCTCAGAGGTCCTGGAATGTGCTGGAAAGCACGCACAAGCCTGGTGCTTGGAATGCAGACACACACCAGCCCAGGGGAAACGGAGGGAGAACTGCATGGAAGGGAAGCGTCTTGCTGAGCAAGAAGGAGGCTGAGAGAGGGCAGTGATGGGACCTGGAGCCTGAAAAAACGACGTGTTGGAATTTCTGATGAGAAGGCAGTGCTGGAGCAGGGAGGTGGCACCAGATGTGACCCCCCTCTGGTCCCTTCCATCCTGGGATTCTGCAATTCTGTTTTATGGCTGGCTGCAAACCAGTGGGTAGCCACCAATATAGTTTCTAGTTAATTATCCTAAATTTGCTGATTTTCTGCAGTTTTTCTCTAATTCCTTGCTTTTTTCACCTTGGAAATACCCAAAACCAACAGGAAAGTAACAAACTTCAAGGCTTTGAACTCAGCTGAAAATAGTGACAAACTAACCAAATTTACAAGCCCTGCTAAGGTCCTGAATTTCACTGAAAACTCCTCTTCTGTGTTTCATTAAGAAGGGTGCAGGTCTGCGCTGGTTGTGATACTCTACTGGCTGTCAGAAATGGAGAATTACACTAATTGTCTATCAGCTTTTAAACTTTGCTCCAGTTCTACCCAAAATCTGTCATGAATAAAGACTGAGAATCAATCAATCTTTTAACTCTTTATACATAAAATTAAGGCTGGAGGCTTTGTTGCATAGGAGCTGCCATCACATTAAATTCCAAGAATATTTTTTTGAATAAAGAATAACAACCACCCCTTCACCCACCCTTTCATTTTGAATGTGAATATTTCCCTCTGACCCTTGTCACTGTATTCTGTTCCTTGAAACAACAGCACTTTCTTCCCCATCACCATTTGATCCTTTGGAGGCCACTTTGGATGGCAAATGGCTTGGAGGTTTTTGATTCTGGGGTTGGTTTGGTTTCTTTCTGTCAGACTGACTCAAATTCCCTCTGCCAAGCCGTGTACTTCTGGCTTAGATTCTTTGCTGATGGCTTGGTGTGGGTGATCACATCCAGGAAATCAGCTGTTGTGATTGTGTCCAGTTGGATCATGGCCAAGTTACTGTTACCTAAAGACAAGAGAATTGAATAAATCCTGTTACTGTTACCAAAAGACACTCTTTTATGTCCATGCCTAGCTCAACACTTAATGTAGGAAAACAACAGACTAAATGTAGTGAGATAAATTAAAAATTTGTTTATGCTGAGAGCACAGATAATGACACCTTTAAAAGAAGCCACGATTTTTAGAAATTTAGAGGGTTTGGAACTGTAGAGTTTAAAACTTTTCCAGGCAGATATCAGAGCTCCACCTGCTGGAGTTAGAATGTTCTTTCCAAGTGTTACAGCAGGAAATCAGCATTTCCCAGGCCGGATTCTCTGCTCAGAGCTGAGGTACCTGGCTGATGATTTTCAAGAGCATCGAAAATTTTCCTCACTGGTCTCATGGCTGCCTCCTTGCACACGAGTTTTATGTCTGAGCCAGAGTATCCATTTGTTTCCTAAGATGGGATCAGAATGATGCATTATAGCTCACAAATCAGACAGAAATAGAATTTACAAGCATATATATTGTGTATGTATTTATATAAATATCAGTGAAGTCTATTGCTGTCTGAAATATATGTTTATATACACACAGAAACACACACAAACCTATTTTTTTTTTGTACTGTCCCCTCAAAATGATGTAGCTTGCTACTCTTTGAATGCCTACGATAGCTCATTGGACCAAGGAAAATACTGGGCATTTTCTTACTAAATGGCAGTTTTCTGTAGGTCAAATAAAACCCACCTTTCTGAGTCCATCCTCAGCTTTCCTGTTAATAAAATAAATGTATTTCCTTGTGAACCCAGAACTGTGCAGTTTTGTCTCTGTAAACAGATGTAAGAATCTCAGCTGGGTAAACTAAAATATTTAAGGGCTGGGACCCTGAGCAACCTGGGCTAATTGAAGGTGCTCCTGCTTACGGCTGGAGGTTGGAACAAGATGATCTTTGAAGTCCCTTGCAACCCAAACCTTTCTAGGATTCTGTTTCCAAAGAACCCAGGATGTGACAAAGGGCTAAATGAAGGAAGCTGGGGTATCTAGTGAACCTCTTTGCTGTCAAACGCTCTTTTCTGCCGCAGCAGTGGAACTGTGACAGAGCTTCCCTACACAATTAACTGTTCATTACCCTGATGAATTGCAAGTGCTCCCAGCTTGGTGAGAACAGTGGCAAAATCTGCTGTTGCTGGAAGTCTCCCTGTATTTAAGGATGAAAAGCTGGCGCAGCAGAGAGGACCAGGACACACCATTTTGCAGGCAGAGCTGTGTGAAGCCAGCGATTTCCATGTGTCTGTGCTGTGCTCAGCCCCAGCAGCATCCCTCTGGCTGGAGCCTCAGATAAGCTCAGCTCTGTGTGGCAGTGGCTGCACCCTGAGGTGCTGTCCCAGCCCTGGGTCACCGCCGTGGCCCAGCAGCAGCTGCAGCATTGCCCACCTGGCTCAGCAGGCTGTAGTCCAGATCCGTCCTCAGCTTCACCCCGCCGCTGCTGCTCAGAGGGGGCAGCCAGTGCTGGATCATCACCCGCCGTGCCTCTTCACTCGGCAAATCCACCAGGATCCTCTTCTCCAGCCGCCGCAGCATGGCAGAGTCCAGCTCCCTGCAAGCAGAGGAGGAGGAGAGGGAGCATCTCAGCGCGCCTCGCTGTGGAGACGCAGCTTTGACAGCAAGATCCTCGCCTCTAGCTGTGCCAAAAAGAAAAAAGGATTAATTATACCGTGAATTCCTGTTCAGTGATATGCTACTTGTGACACTGATGCTAACAATAAGTCAGAAGTTGCAGTTTCCATCCCTTGCCCTGGTACTCGTCTGCAGCATGTCTCATCAGCAACAACCTCTCCCTTTCCCCCTCTGCTATTAAGGAGTCACTACAAATTGCCTGTCTGGGGCACTCTCAGGACTAATAAATTGCTGCTTAGTAAGGGATGCTCAGTAGGTATAAAATCCAGACTGAAGGTCTTGGATGTGAGGCTGTGTATTAGGGCAGAACAGGATGCCGAACTGAGAATCCTCCTGCAACACAAATTAAAAAAAATATATATTTTCATTATTTATATTTTGGTTATTTTTGTTTATTTATATTTTTAGTATTATAAACAAACAGCCACAAAGGACATTACCCTTATGAAAAATATCATGTGCAGGGTGAACAAGCTGGATAAATATGTCAGTGAGCCAAAACCCCTAATTCTGTCAATGTCTACACTGGTTATGATGTTTTGTCTAAAAAAAGACAAGGAAAAGGTCCTGTACCAATCTTTCTCTACTGGCCCCATTCAGTCACAGACTCCTTATTCCAGTTTAAAATATTATTTAGTCCTCATACCTGGGAAGAAAATCTCATCCAGGGGAAGTCCACTTCAAAGTTTTTTGTGCAGGCAGAAGAACAGAAGCCCTAAGCATCACTTCCACCTGTGCATGAGGAACCAGCTGCTGGAGGGTTGTGTCTGCAACCTGGGGCTGCAGATACACTTAAATAAACCTGCCCCTATCACCAGTTCCCTGGGTGAAATATTTTTCCCAGTGAAGTCAACATTAAAGCAACAAATGGAGTTTCTTGTATGAAATTGCCTTTTAGTTCACAGGGAGTTCAAAGCCAGCTCAAGATGGATTTGTTGCCCAACATCAGGGCTGATTTCTGTCACCTGTGGTGACTTGTCCTCACTTTTTTTTAATACCAAATGCTTTCCATGGCATAGCACATAATAAAGAAACCCAAAAATGGGCTCCACATGGTTGCCTGCCAGACCTTAGCATGCCTGGCTGTCAGCTCTGCAGGAACAGAAGTGTCCCTCTCCCCAGAAATGTCTTGGTTTGGGAGGCCTTGTTCCACATGCACTGATCCAAACAATGAACACAAAAATCAGAAAACCAGGAGCCCAGAGGACAACAGGAATTCACTCAGATCCACCCCTGTGCTTCTAATCACGGCCTCAGAAGAAAATACCAGAATTTGTTAATCAACAGGTATTGCTATATTGATATTATTGATATTTTAGGCTGTTTCAGGTGCTGTTCAATGTTCAGTGCAATGCCTCTCACAGAGGGTCCCACCCAGCACAGGCAAAGAACCATATTAGTCTCCTTTCACCTTCCAAATGTATATTTCAGCTCAACTTCTTAAAATTGCCTTGCTTGTCTGGAAAGAATTACTCTGGCTGATAACACTTTGCTGTTATTTACCGATATTGATACCCACATTAACACCATCTGTGTAAAGAGGGCAAAAGTTCTCAGGGTTTTAGAGGTGCCCACACAGGTACTCTAAAAAGCCTTTGCAGGTGAAGGACAACCACAGCCAGCCTCTGCAAATAGCCTGTAAATCCTCCAAATGATGACATTTTCCATTACTCCTTCTGCCTCGGGCTCCCCAAGGACAGTTTCATGAGCCATGTTCTGTAAATAAGTCTCCAACAGAAGTCTCTCTGCTCTGCCCAGAGAAGCTCTGCCACAGCTGCTCTGTGGCTGCCCTGTACATGAAGTGTTCAAAAACAGGGTGCTCGAACAACCCGGCCTAGTGAAAGGTGTCCCTGCCCACGGCAGGAGAGTGGAACTGGATGTGCTCTTAAGTCCCTGCCAATCCAAACCGTTCTGTGATTCTGTGACACGTTGATTCTGTTTATCCCGAAGGTTACAGTGACCTGTCTGCTGAAGAGGGAAATAAAGAAACAATGTTTTTGTTATCTCGAGTGTTTAGGTTGTTGCTGAGTTGTTTTGTCAGTGATCAAATGCAAGGTTAAGTGACATTAACCAGAGCGGAATACAAAGCACAGAGCCAACCTAAATATTCTCTGAAACAGCAGCCAATGAAGTACTGAGAGATGCTCATGAAAAGATAAATAAAGCTCTACAGATCCATAAGATGGATGACTTTTTGCAATTAACATTAGGAGGCATCACAGATTCACATAATGGTTTGGGGTTGGAAGGTAAGAATCTATCAGCATGCACCACAGCTTCGCCCATCCTGAGGGTAAGGATGAGAAGAATACAGCACTGCAATGAAAACTGAACTAAATGTGCTGATACATTAGGAAACATTCACTACGTGATTAAGGATCTCTTTATTCCTTCACTAACAAGGCCTTTATTTTATTTAATTACATCCAATCATTTCAACAAGTTATTTGTCACTAGAAACACTTTGCAGATGAGCAGCAGAAAGCAGGTCTGGTCAGCAAGCACAGGTTGAAGAGGAAGATCAATAGCTGCAGGGCAGCTTAGGACAGTGTAAAGAGCTTTGTTTAGGATTCTTTTCATTCTTCTAAAAGCAGCTTGGTACTGAGTTTTTTTCCCTAATCAATAAATATCCATGTTAAACAAATCTCTTGAAATCCAGCTTAACAACAAATGTTTGCAAGAGCACAGGGCGGTGCTGTGAAGCCACAACTTAGGTAGAAGTAGGTATTTTGAAACTTCGTTATGAAATATTCCTGTGGAGATGAAGTCGGGGTCTGACAATGGGGCTAAATTTCACCTAACACTCATAAAAATAGTCTGTAAATGTATAGTTGGGATCCTAAAAGGAGTTCAAAACCTGCTGACCTCTCTGGAGGCAGATAATCCCAAATTCCTCGAGGCTGGAGAACCCCAGTGATGTGAAAGCTCAGGCTTTCACCAGGTTTCCAACTCTCTCAATCACCTTTCTAAGCATTTTCCCAGCTCCTTCTTAAAGCATTTTTTCTGTGGTAGGCACATTTCCACCAGACAAAGAGAAAGTCCAAAAGGAATTTCTAAACACTCAGGAATAAAACTTTCAAAAATGAGCACCTCAGCTGCCACTCTTGTCCCAACACAGACTGACAGCTTTCTTTCAGGGCAGGTCCCTCAAAACAGAAACCTTGTTGTTTTGTCTCAACCTAAAAAGGCCATCATTTTGGATGTTTCAAGGAAACAGTTTCACAGAAATTAGAGCTTCAGTATCATAAAATGATCAAAAATCAAATACGTTAAAGACTCAAAACTGAATTCTGTGTATTTTATGCAACTTCCTAGAAAGCTTATTGATTGTGTAAGGCAGATACAGGGTAGCAAAACACATGCAGAAATCTCTCTGCATGGATAATTATCTCACAGGGTAAGTTAAGAGACCACAGAAAGGTGCAATGCACTGCTCAGAGCTTCCTCTAAAAGGGCAACAATGCTGCAAAAATGTAAACATTTATAGTGTATTACTAAAAAAGAGACAAATGTANACAAGAAGAATAAAACATTACCACAGACTTTGTGAGAGAACATTTGGCAACACGCACAACCAAAATGTGCATTTGTATGTTCAAAATAATATATGCTCTAGGACTTAAGACTTTTTTATAAGTACTTAAAAGGAAGCAGCTGTGGTTACACACCCAGTGACATTCAGACTCAAGAGACTCCCAACAGTCTGCTGATCACAACCCAGAGCTCCCCAGTCACAAAGAGAGGCTTTTCCAACATTTGTCCCCATGGCAACTTTATGAGATTCAGCCCAAAATCACTAATCTTAAAAAACAATCCATAAATGAAGCCTGTGGCTTTGTGGGTGCAGAGCCCTCTCTGGCTCCCACCTGCTTTTAGGTGCCCTGCTCTGTGTCTGTCACACTGCAGAGCTGGGCAAGTGTTCTCTCACTAAACAAAGCACCTTTAAGTCAAATTTCAAGTTTTGACACATGAAATGCTGCTGAACTGCTGCTCACACGAGGTCATTCCAAGAACACCTCCCATTGGACTCCAACAGACTCCCAGACCATGGCTTGAAGCTCCCTGGAAACAGGACTTCTGTCTTCTCCTGTTCTGACCCCAAGCCTGTGCTCTTCTCCATGTGAGAGGGGAATAGACCCACTCAGGTCCATGATCCTTTAGGGACAGAGGTATCCAGAAAGATCTCAGTGCTGTGAGGATCAGCAGCTCCTCTCCTGAGCATTCACAGTCGTTACACTACAAATTTTACCTCCCTTCCCCATCCTCTCCAGCTTGTCTTGTTCCCAATACACAACCTGTCCAGTTTGAGAACCAACATGATGAAATTCCATGGTTCCAATCTTAAACTGTTCTTTCTTCTATACTAAATTGTGTTGAAGATACCGAACAATTTTGTCCTTCAACTTTTCAAAGTCACATTTGATACCAATAAAATCCAACATTCCTATTTATGGAGTATCCTTCTAAGCACCAGATGTTTTAAGCACCTTACAGTTCCAGGCTGAAAACCCTTCTTAGCTTAAACATANGAGAGCAGTTATTTTTTCAGCATTTTCTTACACAGTTGGAAGACAACTAGATGGAATTCAGCTCAGTTCCTTTTATATAGATACTGTAACAAAATGGGGTGGATTTTGCACTGATTTAAATTCATGAGTTTGTCCAAGACATAAATCCCTGAAACCAACACACAGGCTTTGCTATTATGGCTATAAAAAAAAGCCCATGGTGGCTCTGTACTCACACTTTTGGGCCAGGGTAGGGACCAGCCTAACTCGGTACAGCTAACTTCTACACAATTGCAGGTGTTCACATGGCNTAAATAACTTGCCTATAAAGTCAAATACTCCATTTTAAATATTAGCAGCTGGTACGACCAGCATATGTTGACTTTATTATGGATTATTCTCATGTGACACAAATAGCAAGAATTGAAGAGCTTAAAAGAAAAAGCTCCAAATTAATCTTTAAATGCTTTAACCAAATATCAAGGCTTTTTCTGCAGAAGTCTAAATAAAATCTTTATCTGTGCTTAGAAGCTCATGAAAATGTATTCAAAATGTACTCTCTAGATCTCTTACCATGGCAGATTTGAAGCTGCTAAAACAAATACAAGATCATCAGATCGGGCCAAGCCATCCATCTGCACCAGTAATTCTGTTTTCATCCGCCGACTTCCTTCATGTTCACCACTACCAAGATTCAGAGAAATATTATTTGCTCAGTGCATTAATCATCTTTATTTATACAGTGTCATTCACAGCAACTGAGCCCTTGTCACAGTTTTGCCCCAGTTCAAAGCATTATTAAGCTCCATTAGCTAACATCTAAGCATTAAAAAAAAGCTTTCTAATGATTACTTAGATGGACTCTTTTCAGTGCATTTAAGTGAGGAGCATTCACTATTACTGAGACCAAAGAAAAATGTTTTTTTTTTCCTTCATGTTAATCTCCCTGCAAGACCAACATTTACTGCAAAATAGCTAGGGGTCCAATTGATTGATTGATTGACTGATTGACTGACTGATTGATCTATAGCAGGGAATTCTTATAATGTGATAGTTGCCATTAAATAACTGGTACACCTACCTCTTCAGGGTTATTATTTTTCTGTGAGTGAATGTGAAGTGGCCACAAGAAGATAAACCTACTACTGAATTCAACATTTTGCAAAATGTTCTATCAAAAGAAAACAGAAAAATACGCCATACTGGTATGAATTAAGAAATGGGGCAGAGACCACACAGAAAGGATCCTTCTTCAAAAAAGGAGAACTTAAGCAAAGTGCTAAGAATTCTGGCCCCAATACAGGTAATCTGTTTTGCAGAAAACCAGCTGGAACTCTTGGTTCCAGATGTGAACCTCTTGGAAACTCCTGGATCAAGCCCAGGGAAAACATCAGGACCTTAGATGGTAAGGGCTGCAGTTCAGGTTTAACAACTTATTTCTGCAAAGGCATTCAAACATCAATGCCAAGTCAGTATTTAATAAGTACATGTAAAAATAAGTACAACAATTAGGATGAAAGTCCTTATTAGAATATATAACCCAGCGATGTTAATGAGAGCTTTTAAATGTACATATGAAGGACAAATTTGGCTCATAATTTGCATCTATTAAGTGAGAATGACTACAAGTAGTATCTTTACAATAGGGCATATGCTATTTACAAATAGTAAGCATACAACATAGATATAAAATTTAAATAAAGGGATCATGTAATTGATCATGTAATTCACTGTACAAAAAATCTCCTGTAATGGGTTCCTAACTGTTGTAACAATATTTTTTCATTTCTCCAACTTCTTTCCCATCCCTAACCTTTTTAATGTGTTTTTAACTATAAACTGTCTACATCTTGATTCAAATAACAACATACTCCCACTCCTCCAACAGGAAGTCCTGACAATGCCACCAAAATCTGTCACTGATGAAAACACCATTCCACCGTGTACATTCCCTCCTACTCTGCTGTGCCTATGTTCAAAGTGTCACAAAATAAGCTGCTCCTTACTTACCTCTAACAATTCACCTGTTGTTTCCCTCACCACTGCCCTTTATTTCCATTTCAAATCCCTTTAAAGTACAGCACAAGTGGTTATAAAGCCCTGCACCTCCCTCCCTCTTGCGGTCCCTGTAGCCCCTTGCTAATCCTCACACAACCTGTCTTGCCTCTTTGCTGTAACTGACACAACCACTGCACCTCTCTCTTTTAATCCCCAAAGTTGTCCCACCAGTTACCCAGGAGCAGTGCCTCTTTGACTCATAACTGACTCCAGCTCATCCAAGAAAATTGTGGAAGGAGCGTGGTACCGGGCGAGCTCAAACAACACCTGTCAGAGAGAAGAGTAAATGTGAAAGTAACACAAGAAGGCACTAAAGTGAACTGGCATGGAAGATAAATTAACAGCACTCACTCATATCCCAGGGGATATCTGCTGGGGAAAAGCTCTGGGTAGGCTGAGGGTCCCTGAATCCTCTCAAAATCTGAGAGGTTTGTAAAGAAGATATAAAGAACACAGCCTTGTAATCCTGTCTTTATGTGTAAATCTTCCTGTCTAAATCCTATCAGAGTACCCTGAGAATAATGGGATAGAAGAAAATGATCCATCAGAGGATTCTGGGAACTCCTAAATTGTTATTGAGATTAAACATGTGCCTTTTGTTGTTGCTCCATTTGTACTTCTTTTTTAAATAAGGATTTGAGGGAAAAAAATTGCAGGTCAGCTGAAGCATAATGAAAGAAAATACACTGATTCTTTTGATAAGAATCAAGCACTCATTTTTTTTCCTGATCAAAACAAACATAAATTGCTTGAACAATCACGATTTAAAAAATGGACTGTTAAGCTGAAACAAAAAATGTGCATCTGCTCTTCGGAGAATGAAGTTTCATCTAATTTTCCGTAAACATGGAGAGGCCTGTGTTATGAGTAAGAAAACACTGTCAGTTCTTCTTGAGCAAAGTGTTTTTTGAGTGTTTAGGTATGTATCACTAACAATATATATCAGTCCAGCACTTTTAAATCTGAACACTTAAAAAACCCAAATTTTAAAAGATAAATATCATTTTCATCACTTGAGCATGAAACACAGGGTTTAAGTTACTTGCCCACAGTAACAAGTAGACCATGACCAGTATACAATTTTACTAGAAATATAATACATAAAATATATAAAATCACAGAAATATGGTGTAGAACTGAGCAAAACAGGATGAGAGGATATGCCTCCAAATGACCACAAACTCCATATATACTTCCCCTTCACCAGCCTCAGGTGATTTTAGGATATAAATTCACACAATATTTTTCTTAGAGCTCTCCCAATCCACAATCTTACTTCATTTTTTGATTCTGCCTTAAGTTTAACTTAGGCTAAAATGCCCTAAGTTAAACTTAAGGGTAAAATGCCACAAATTCAGTATTAATGCATGTGCTGCAGCATGTTCCAGACTGTCCCCGCACACTCCTGCCAGAAAAGAAAATTCCAGGAAGCTACTGAGGCAGATGTCAAGAGGACCAGTAATAGAGTAAGAGAATGTCAGAATTAAAATATGCCATTTTAAAGGACAAAGGAGGCAGGACATGTAGGCGTGCTGTAGCCATTGGCTACATTTCAAGAGAGAGTAACAATGGCATTTGCAGAGAACAGTTTGCTGCGGTTATTTGTTTCCAGGAGCTCTGCATTTACCTGAAGTGCAGCCCAGGAGATGAGGGCAAGGCAGGTTATGGGCTTGTGGATTTCCACTGAGATGGTGGATGTTATGGAGAGATTCAGATGAGCAAGGATGCTACACCTGAACCCGTGAATTTTTTTGTACCACAGCTGAGCCATGCACACTCTTTGTTAGTTTATACACAAAAATGCATTTACCCATTTGCCAGTAAACTACTTTCCTTGAAACAGTATTATATCTGCATGTGACTGGAAGATCTTTGTGACATGGGAGCTCTTTGCACATTTTTGTGCCATGAAGAACAGTTAGGAATGTGGGAATCTAAATAAAATTTTGCAGGGTGCCTAGGAGCCAACCCCTGCAAAATGGATGTGAAGTGCTCTGAAGAGGTCACTAAGCACACACTAGTTTGGAACTCTGATTGTCTGACTCCTATCAGGCAAAAAACTTTGCCGCCTTCAGAACATCTGCTCCATCTTACATTACAGAGCTGAAGGCCCACAGCAAGAATCCATTATGAGATTTCTGCAGAAGTGATGTTATTCCTGCTTTCAGAACTAGATATAATCAAAGTCATGTTTTGTCTAGATCAGGAAAGATGATGAGTATGAGGAAGACTCCAGTTCTGTGCTGAGCTCCAGTTCTTCAACGGGGAATGTAATGTTTGGTAAAGTATAATGAATGAGAAAGTAATTCTTACCCGGACAAGTTTTTCTGAATCACCCCTCCATTTGCTGACAATGGTGGATGCTGATATGTTGAAAAAGGTCGTATTGCATTCAGTGGCAACAGCCTTAGCAAGCAAAGTTTTTCCAGTACCTACAAACAACAATGTATGAGAAATTCACTCTCTAAAGGAATAAAATGCAACTGTTTGAATAAATTCCCCTCATACTACTACCAGTCAGGTAAAAACAGTAAATGGTTTGGGTTGAAAGGGATCTTCAAACGCCATTGAGTCCAAACCCCTGCAATGACCAGAGACATATTCCACTATCTCAAGTTGCTCCAAGCCCCATCCAGCCTGGCCTTGGACACTTCCAGGGATCCAGGGGCAGCCACAGCTGCTCTGGGCACCCTGTGCCAGGGCCTCCCCACCCTCACACACAGCAATTCCTTCCCAATATCCCATCCAGCCCTGCCCTCTGGCACTGGGAAGCCATTCCCTGGGTGCTGTCCCTGCCTGCCTTGTCCCCAGTCCCTCTGCAGCTCTCCTGGAGCCCCTTCAGGCCCTGGCAGGGGCTGGGAGCTGTCCCTGGAGCCTTCTCTTGTGCAGGTGAGCAGCCCCAGGTGTCCCAGGCTGGCTCCAGAGCAGAGGGACTCCAGCCCTCAGAATATTTTGTGGCTCTTTCAGGATTGTTTGGAAAAATTCAGGTAATACAGAACTACAAATGCATTCTCCAAATCCTGAAGTAGCGCATGCTGAAATGGTCAGATGCTTTCTGTGGGAGGAACATCTAAACATTCACAGGAACAAACAGAGTTCATTGCAGAGACAGGCTTTGCAACCTGACTCCGGTGGTTCTTGTGCCCTCTGCCCCCTTCCAGCCACATCCTTGTGTCAAAGTGGGAGATAGGAAGCTGCACTGACAAGGAAAACACCCAGCTGAAAGAAGGCAAAGCTTGCACCCCATTCCCAAAACAACCCCTAAAAGCAGAAGAAAGGAAGGACATTTTTCACTGCAGAGCTAAGTCCATGGCAGATTTATTGACATATCATAGGATCATGCCAAACTTGATTAAAATGGTCCAAGCTGAGTAAAAACAGAGATCTGAGTTTTCACTCCCCTGAATTGTTAGTGTAAGTACTGTCTCTGGAAGATTCGGGTATAAAAATAGCCAAGGCTCGTAAGAAAGGCCAGGTTTGAGTGTCAGAGATGGACATAACAATCCAACATTCTCCCCTTAAATTAAAAGAACATGTTCTTTTAATGTACAGAACATGTTCTTTTAACAATCTGATCTAACTAACATCGATGATTTATCCACGGGAAAAACAAGAAGCAGTGACAAACACAAAGATGTGGTAAAAAGCTCTCTATACCTGGTGGTCCATACAGCAATAATCCTTTCCAAGGAGACAGAATGCCAGTAAACAGCTCTGGATACTGTAGAGGCAGGAAAGTAATTCAGGGATTAAAAATGTATCATCTGAAATAAACTGCAAGGAATTTTAGTCCCTACCTTCACTGTTCCTAGCACATTCAAGAAACATAAGAAATCTGAAGAGAGGCATAAAATCACACCCAATGTGACATGTATGATTGTATGATCTGAGTACTGGCAAAAATACTGTATTTATTATTTGAAATCTGTTTTCAGTGGTTTGGTTTGGTTTTTTTTCATATGCAATTGATGAATTGACATTCTCTTCTGTAAGTCATTTTTCATGGAATTAATATAGGCCAGATCCAGCACTTCTCACAATGCCAAAGCTGCTAAAGAGTTGAACATAAATTTTACAATTTTAATACTGAAAGGTAATTTTCTTACAGAAGAATGCATGTGTCATTTCAGATGGAACAGGAATAGCTCTGGCATGAAACAGAAACACCAACAGTTCTAACAGGAATAGCCTACAAAAGCACAGAAATATTGAGAACTCTAAAACACCACTGTAATGGCAAGGAAACAAGCTAACGAGGCCAAGACTCGTTTTCTCAAAACTATTTAGCATTACCTTTATGGGGTAAACAACTGCTTCCTTGACCAGCCTTTTAGCTGCATCCAGTCCTATAATATCATCCCACTTCACGTTCGGCTTATGGAGATAAATATCCTGCAACACACATCACGTCTTGTTAGCAAAACTCCTTCTGCAGTCAGATAATGACCTCTGGCAAAGTAAAAGGATCGACTCAGTGATAAAATAATAGGGCTATTAAGTGATACAGGCTGTATTATTTAACCCTAGAGACCAGGGACCTCCCAGAAGGGAAGCATCCACAGCAATCACTTCCCCTCCAGGCCGCAGTTTCCCTAATGTATTCCTACCAAATGTGGATGCTGAGCAGATCCACCTCAGATCTGTTTTCTGTCAGTTCAATTCAGGAACCAACCTACATATCAAGAGCTATTGTCATATGAAGGTTCACCAACCCTAATATTTTGTCTCTATTGCTGCAAGTATTGGATGTTTAGAAAAAGGAGTAAAAGCAATCATAGTGACACATTGGTTCAAGTTTACACCCATCAATGGACTTCAGTAATTCAAATTACATCTGAATCTTTGAGCTGAAACACCTTTTGACATTCGTTCTTCAGTGAATTTTTCTTCCCTCTTTTTTTAAACATGTTTATTTTGTAGCCACAAGTTCCACAGCTCACTCATGTGCAATGTGAAAATACTTTGGATTTTTTAAAACTTGATGCCTAGAAATTTTATGGCTGCGCCCATTACTTACATTGTTACCTATTAAAATGTTAATACCTTTTACTTATGCTATTACTCATGCTGTAAGTAACAGTGAAAAATTTCTATTTACTCCATGATATGCAAGATTTTATATGCTGCAAGAAAAGCTGTGAGAAAATCTGCAACAGGAAGAAAATTTTCCCCTAAGCATCTCTCAAAAGATAGACGGTAATTAGTCTATGCCCTGAAGCACTCAGTAAATTAATTTCATTTAATTTATCAAACTTTCCAAATCTTCTATGAATCTTTCCATTTGTCTTCATAATATTTAGTGGCTTTGTGTTCCAGGGGCTAATTGTTCTGCAAAAAATATCATATCCTCAGTACAAATACTCAGGATAAATTCTGTCTCCAACAAAAATAGTCCACAAAGACTGAAGAAAAATTATGTGATTGTATCCAAGGGGAAAAGTTGATTTAATACAATTAGAAAAAATTATCTATATAGAGTAGATTACACTTTCCCTTTCTATTAACAGCGAATTAAGATGAATCAGATTTCTGCTATTAAGTAGACTTCCATAACTGTTTCCAAATTAAATTAGATTGTGTTATGAAATAGATATAACATGCTATTTATTTTTATTGATTTATACAATGTTGATTACCATAGCAACTAGGAACATACCATAATGGAGCACAATTCAAAAAACACACCATAACAAAGGGAAAGCAATTTTTTATTGCTTTTTTTGTTAATGTAGCAGCAAAAACAACATTATTTTAAAGGTCTATCATAAATAAAAGACCAGACAGGAATTGAAACAAATGAGAGTTTTCTTACTTTAAGGTTGGAAATTTCCTAAGACATTTCTTAAGTTCTACTAAATGTCAGATACAAAACCCATGGATAAAGAATTTGGGCCATACACACACATAAAAATCAGTCAGCAAAAGTCTTCCAGGCTTTTTAGAAAGACGATTAAAACAGGTTTACCCAGGGTGATACCACTCATGATGCTTACATCCACAAAGTCACAACACTACCAAACACTGTGGTGCTATGAATCCCTTTGGATGAATGACTCACCCAGAAGAGGTGGATGCTAAGCATTTGTGTGTGCTGTAGCCACGGATCCCCAGCAGACCAGGGCCTGTTTGTTGGGCTACACCTCGTCCCAGGAGTGAAATGAAATGTGGCTGACAATGCTGTGGTTCCCTCCAGGGGTCAAGCTGCCAATCCTGGAAAAATCCCCAAGTCTGCCCTGGGATATGGTGCATTATTGATGCTGCTCTGGCAGAGCTGGGATGAGAGCACTGCTTGCAGAGCCCACAGTTACAGCATCTCTCAACTGCACCAGGTGAGGACACACAGGGAGTGCAGATTGTGCAGGCTGCACAAAGCAAGGCACAGGACAAGGACAAAGCCAATGGCCCCTGGGCTGTCCCAGCCATGGTGTGACACAGCCCCAGGGCAGGGCCTGTCCCCTGGGCTGGCACTGCTGAGGCACCTCCAGTGCTGGGGACAGCTCTGGGACCCTCAGGACAAGAGAGACACCGAGGGGCTGGAGCGTGTCCAGGGCAGGGAACGGAGCTGGGGAAGGGGCTGGAGCCCCAGGAGAGGCTGAGGGAGCTGGGAAAGGGGCTGAGCCTGGAGAAAAGGAGGCTCAGGGGGGGCCTTGTGGCTCTGCACAGCTCCCTGCCAGGAGGGGACAGCCGGGGGGGTTGGGCTCTGCTTGGGACAGGAGGCGAGGAAACACCTTCAAACTATGCCAAGGGAGGTTCAGGGTGTATGTCAGGAGCAATTCCTTCATGGAAAGGTTTATCAAGCCTTGGCACAGGCTGCCTAGGGCAGTGGTAGAATCCTCATCTCTGGAGGGATTTAAAAGCCAAGTTGATGTGGCATTTGGGGACATGTGTTAGTGGTGGCCTTGGCAGTGCTGGGGTAATGGTCTGACCTCATGACCTTAGACAGCTTTTCCAAGCTAAATGATTCTGATTATAAACCACGCAGGAACACCAGGGTTAAATAATAATTTTGGTAGAGTCTATCTAGTAGATACATTCAGAATTCAGATACTGCTGTGATACTAGCACACCATCCACACTGACGACAGCCCTGTGAATGGGAACTTCATCCAAAGAGGGGAATCAAGGTTTCTCCCACCATCTGATCACAGATAAATAAAACATTAGATAATAGTTGGTTTTAGCTAATATATTTAAATCTCTCTTTCCAGTGAAGTATTGTACTTTTTTTGTAGCGAAGAGGAAAGCCATGACAGTCTGCACAGCATGATTATATTACCTGTTCCCCATTAGAAAGAAAAAGTCTTAATTATTTCCTCCCACTGTGCATCAGAAAGAAACATCATTACACGTAAAGAAATGACTTGTTGGGGAGCTATGTGGAGAGAAAAATAACTTGCACATTCAAGAATAAGCACTACCAGTGACAGTAAAAAGAAACAAACAGCATTCCCAGATGATAAAGATAACCAACGTCTCTCTACAATTGACATGGAGATCTGCTCTTACTTTGCTTATAACCATTGCAAGTTCCCTCATCTCACCAGTCATGCCAATAAAAGCACTAAGAGGTTTCAATAATCGTTCCTGAAAGAGAAAAACATAATTTCTTGTCAGACTGCAAGTATTTTTAGACAAACTATTGAGTATTTTTTAAAAAACTGATACATCATAGTAACATAAACTTTAAAGCTTCAGAAATATGTGTAATAATAAAAATTTTGAAGTACACCATATTTGCATTAAGTCATCTTTTCCTCTGACAGAATCTAACCTGAATCAACATTAAAATAAGCAGCTTTCTTATTGCACTTATAGTCCTAAATAAGGTCCTGATGACCTTAGACAGATTTTCCAACCTAAATGATTCTCTGATTCTAAACCACGCAGGAATACCAGGGTTTCATAATAATTTTGGTAGGTGCTATCTAGTAGTAACATAATGTAACATAACATAACACATCATAGCCTAGTAACATAAACTTTTAAAGCTGCACAAATATGTGCAATAATAAAAATTTTGAAGTAAACCATATTTGTGGTAAGTCATCTTTTCCTCTGACAAAATCTAACCCAAATCAACATTAAAATGAACAGCTTTCTTATTGCACTTATAGTCCTAAATATGCCCTATATTGATTAAGAGAAGTGGAAAACGTAACTGCAGGTCACTGTTTTGTCACATTCTCTTTTTGGATAGTTTCTTCCAGTGTAGCAAGCTGCCAGGCAGACAACCCCCACAAAAGCTGGATGCACTGTCTGAGAAGTTCTGGCTTGTGTCTGGAGTGTTTACAGAAAATTTATCTCAACCATCAGAATCCTGTTGTTGTCTCAGCTGAGGCAAAAGCTAGAGACAGACTGAGCTGAAAAGAACCAGGATTTCACCCCCAGAAGTTCTGCAGGTGTCTGCACTTTTTTTTTTTTTCATCATAAGGTCTCATTTTTATTTGCTGCCTGCTTTCATGTTCAGAATAAACAACTGTAATCAAATTAGACCTCTATCAAGTATGACTGTCCCTTCAAGGAGGAAATCCACCTCTCAGAAATCCAAGGCCTTTTTCAGAACTTGGGAACAAAAACAACGTTGTTGTAGTATTTTATTTTGTTCCTGGTTGTGCAAAACTCATAGTGATTGGATGGAAACAAGAGCAGAAACACTTACTGATGGATCTGGATCACAATTAAGGCTGTTCATGGGAATTCCATCTGGTGACACTCTGACAGCATCCTGAATCATCCTGCGGAAGTCAATTATTTGGCCCTAAAGGAGAAAAAAATGTTGCTGTAGGTTTTACCACAGTGGTAGCACTACTCTTAAAAATACACTGGACCA
>VYZR01005056.1:169619-184545 GCA_013400675.1 Oxylabes madagascariensis
CAGGTCTGGGATCTGCATGACTCTTACTACAAAGACCAGCTGTAACACTTGCTGATACCTCCCATTTCCTAGGCCTTGATGTATAAACACAACAAATGAAACACAGACACTGGAAGAATTAGTGGACTGGGATAACACATCACAATACTCGCACAATTTTAACACAGAACTGACCGAAATCAGGACTTAATGTGAAGAAATTTCAGTGTGGAGTCAGTCCCATGGATGTCTTGGCACAGATCGGAGAACCCAAAGTCATTCACAAATGGTTCAGCAATAAAAACAAGGCAGCATAAAACAACCTTGTCTTCATTCAGTGAAGCTTCATCTGAGAGAATATCAGATACAATATCAAGTAAAGAAAAAGGGGCNCATACTGGAAACAGAGCCCCAACACCTGTATCAAGGCCTTGGACTGCTCTCTGCCTGTGCCTGGCACACAAAGATGCCAAGGAACTACCACTGACCAAGGCTGATGTTTTTAAACTCCACAAGATGTGCAGAAGAAATATACATACATAAAGACAATTACTCTATTCTTTCCAGTCTCTTGGAAAAGAGAGCAATCATAGCTAACTGCTAATAGTAGAGAATCATCTATTCCAAAAATCCAAGGTGTTTTTCGGGTGGGGCAAAACCAATTTACCTCTTTATGCACCATTCCTTTGCTAGGTTAGACCTCCCTCTGCTCTGTACACAGAGCTGGGTATCACATGACATTTCACTGCTAATTTCAACACTTGAGATAGCACCATCAGCTACTGTTTTATTTTAAAATAAAATCTGCCAGCCTGTAAAAAGTACTGGATAGAACGGGGAAAAAGCATCCCAGTCCAGCAGGTACTTCCTGGGACGTTTGCTTCAGTCGTGGGGCCATCTAGTGTCACGACCAAGGAAGAGCTGGGGTTTGCTCTTAACGTTCCCTACAGAGTCAAAGTGCATTGGCATTTCACATATTGCAAAAAAAATTTGTAGAATCTTCATTCTGATTTTCTAGAATGAAGGCTAAAACTGGTTGGGGAAAGGAGAAAAAATCATAACCCCTTTCTACCTTTACTACCCTTGATATCCACTTGAGATTTTTTTCCAAAAGCAAGTTACAATACCACTTCAGTGTTGGTACAAAGATAATTTTTCTGAACCATTTTGGGGAGAAAGGAGTGCTGTGGAAATGTTTTGTATATTGGTAACTCTTAAATGATGGAGACTGGTTCCTGGGAGTGCTGCAACAAGAAATGAAGCAATTCTGAGAATTCCCATGAGCAAAGAGAGAATACACATACTCTGAGATGAAAGGGTCTTTTTCTTCCTCATCTTTTGGTATGCTGGTGTTTGGAAAACAGGTTTTGAATTTTCACCCTTTTACCATTTCTCCTGGATGACCTGAATCTTCGAAAGCACATCTGGAGGTGCAAGAAGGAAGCTGGAGTCATCACTTGCTGAGAATCCCACCTGTACATCCTTTGGAATGTAACTGCTCCTGAAGGTTTATGCTGAGAAAGATTAACTGTTTTGTCTGCTAACATATCGAAGGGCAAGGTTACAGCTACCTCTGAATATTTAAAACAGTATGCAAACAGAGTGGCTGCCACAGAAGACAAACACATCAAGTGTTTCATGTAATAAACATGGATATTCTGACAAGAGAGGAATTGCCTCTGCCTGATGGACTGACAGGGCTCATGATCCATGCTTGGAACTTTCCTTGAGAAGAATTTGTGTTCCGACATGTCATCTGCTGCTGTTCATCCCCTTTTGTTACCTCTGATATCCCTAAAGCATTTTAAGTTCTAGTATAAATAGTGATACAGTGATTGGCAGCATCTCAAATAATTTAAGTACAGACTTGCTTTGGGGGTAGGATAACACTGTGTCTGTGTCAGCCACCTACTTCAACCTTGACACAGCAACGTTCTCCTGGTTGTGCTGACCAAACAGAAGGAAATGAACCTTTACATCCCAAAAAGCCCCATCTAAAAATGAGGAGAGAGTTCAGACTGAGAGGTTAATTCTGTCTTTAACCTTTGTTAAGAAGAATGCAAACAGCAATGGCTGATTTTGAGAAGTCAAACGTGTCCAAAGAAAATTAACTAAGCTCTTAATCAGTTGATCAACTCACAATGACTTGTATTAGGTTGGACCTGAAAAACAAAACCGAGATATCTCTGGTAGCCTAGCTGAGTTAGTGTTCTATAAAACACAGAAAAATCAAGGATCTTTCAACATGGAACTGTTACAAGTCATGAATCTGGTGAACCAGTGGCCCATGGATCACTGCCTGACCAGTCCCACCAATACCTTTCCAGCATTTCACCATTATTTTAGCACACACTCTTTCCATGAGGCAGATGAGCCTCTGTCTGTGTCAGTGCCACCAGCAGCTTTATCTGTCCCCTTAAAAGAACTCTCTGCCTGCCCTGGTCTGCTGTCCTGAGCTCCATTTTGTCCTCTAGGGAACTGACCCACTGCACTTACGTCCGCAAAAAAATCTGCCTGCCACAGTCCAGGCAGATACTAACACTGCCCAAGGCTTCTGCTGTGCCTAGAGAGGAAGTGACAAATCTTACACAGCATGAAAAATACAGGAGTACTTACTAGTGCAAAGTTACTTAAAATGCAGTTTAGCTTTATAGTGATCAAGCCTTCCTGTTTAATTAGTATTTAGAATTGCCTGTTGTTTATAGCTACTGGTATTTCAGTAGATGTTTAAATGTTTAAAGTTTAATAAGCTTCCATTCTTAAAAGAACAGAAAAATATATGTAATTAAATTTTCAATTACTATAGTGGATTTTGGGGTCTATGAAATTAATAAAACCATAAGGCACTTAAGTGTGATCTTGTTTTAAAAACTAAACAGTTGAGCGCTTAACTAATTAGTTTCAACACTTATAGTGTTATTTTATTTATTTCTAGCTTAACGAAAGAGGCACATATTCCTATTTTTGAGTCATTTTAAATTAAACTCTAATAGAATTGTGCGTCTTTAGGTGCAATTGTTTGTTTAGTCATTTCCACACCTTTTACTAAAATGCATTTACATTCTAAATCAACCAAGGCTCTTGTGTAATTTCCTGAAATTAATGGACCTACTAAAAGATTAATTTAACTCAGTAACGTTTTATTATCGTTTGACCCTACATATTCTGCATTAATATGTTTGTTGGGATGAAAAATAAAGAGCTACAAGAGTAAGTCATCATCAGGGGATCTTGGGAATAAGAACTATTCTGCTTTAAGGTATGCACTCCAAAGACACCCAACCGGGGCAGTCAGGATGCATTCAGAAAGACAACATTTAGGAATTGTCTGATTAGGAATTCAGACAAGAGGCAGCCAGGTGGCCGTGCAATCACACAGGGAAAGCACGAATCATAATACACCTGCAGAGCCCCTTCCCTCTTTGTCTTTGGGATCTCAGGATGCTGACAAGTGTGGAGTTCCTCAAAATCAAGCCGGCGCCATGGGACAAAGAAGCTTGATGGGCTCACCTAGTTTTTCTCCTCCCTCCACCACCCTGTATTCCTACAGCTTTCCATTCCCCATAGCCCTTTGGATATTTGCACCCTTGACAGGCCATTCAGAAGGCTGAATGTTCAGTTCTTGTCTGGCTTGCTGACCATACTTTTTGAGAAGTACAAACAGAGAATGAACTGGTGAGTTTTAAACAATGTATAACTTGGCTGCCAGTGAATAGAATTTCCCAGGACAAAAAAAGGGCACTTTGCCCTCTTCTCTTGTCCAAATTATATGAGGCTGCTGCAAACAATAGAGTTGCCAAAGTTTTTCAAGGACTACAATGAGCTTTCATTATTAAAGACAAACAGCAAGCTCACCATAGAACTTAGGACTGGAAAGAAGCAAAAAATCCTCATGGCAGCTTCAGGGGGTTCTTCAAGTCACTAATTAAAAAAAGAGGCTCTAAACTTCTGCTCCTCTGTGAAGCACAAACAACTCCCTCATCTCTATACCCAAAATATAGACTGTTATCTTCAAATCCATCCTCCAAAAGGCTATGGAGAAACCATAGAAACCATTAGTAAAAGCACATCAAACCAAATCGTGCGGCACAGCTGACAGGGAAGAGCTCTTCAACTCCAGCTCCCAGTCCCACAAACGTTTCTGCATTTAGCATCCAGCACCATCCTTGGGACAAAGGCCATGCAAATCCCCATTGGTGAGGTTAAAAATCAAGTCCCCTTTTCTCCTCTCCTCCTGCATATTGATGCTGCTTCAATACCACACCTTCAGGCTCCATTCTCAGCGGTTGAGAACTGAATTCACTTTAGGGCTCAGAAAGAGACTATGCTGGAGGATCCCTTTCCTAGGTAAATATATCTATCCTATTAACACTCCCTGAGATGAGAAAACTGAGGGGCAGGCACCAATCTCTTCTCTCTAGTGACCTGTGACAGAACCCAAGCGAATTTAATGGAACTGGGTGAGGGCAGTTTTAGGCTGGGTATCAGGAAAAGGTTCTTCCCCCAGAGGGTGGTCAGGCACTCAACAGGCTCCCAGGGAGTGGCTGAAGGCTTCCAGAGCTCCAGGAGTGTTTTGACAATGCTCGCAAGAACATGGTGTGAATTTCGGGGCTGTGCTGTACAAGGCCAGGAGTAAGAACATGATGATGCTTGTGGGTACCCTTCAGCCCAGAACATTCTAAGATTCTACAAGAGGTTGATATAACACCTAAAGCTCAGCCTCAGGATTCCTCCCAGAACACCTCTTTTGTGAACAATCCTGTAGTTTTCACTCTCAAGCGGGAAGAGGGATTAGTATATGCACACACAGCACTCCACAGCCTTATGGGAAAGGCTTTTACCATCCCTGCAGCCTCTGTCCCTCCGGTGTAATTTAACCAGCAGATGGAAGCAAAAGAACAGGTTATGAAATTCAGCAAAATCTTGCTGTTTCTGGGCTTTCTAGGGCAAGAACCATAGAATCATTGAATCACAGGATGGTTGGGGTTGGAAGTGACCTTAAGACCATCCAGTTCCAAGCCCTGCCATGGGCAGGGGCACCTTCCACCATCCCAGGATGCTCCAAGCCCCGTCCAACCCGACCTGGCACACTACCAGGGATGCGGCAGTACAGCCGTGACTTTTTGAAACAAGAGCGAGTGGAGGAAGGAACATGGATATTCTGTTTTGACCGTGCCTACTGCTCCAGGACCATTTAGAAAGAGGCTGTGGGAGATCTACGCCCGCCCCTGCCCGTCATGCCCACCCCGCTCCCGCCGCCATTACACCACCACCCGCGCATGCGCAGAGCGCCCCGCCCACCCGTTGACATGGCAACCGCGACGCGCAACTGCGGCGCGCAGCCGCCCGCCTCGCCGGTTCTCACCGCTTCCCTCGCATGGTGGGTGGTTCTCAGCGCCTGGCAGGAGAGCTCCATGGCGGCAAGGGATGCCGCCGGGAATGTTACCGGGAACGCCGCCGGGAATAACGCACCGACCTCCCGGACCCGCGCCCCGCCGACCCCCGAAGGGAACAGGCGCGCCCCGCCTCCCCAGCGCAGCGAATCGGAACGTCGGAAGGTGAAAGATTGACTGAAGATATGCCCAATCACGAGTAGAGCAGCGTGGGCGGACGGCGGCGCTGGCCAATGGGCGCCGAGCTCGCCTGGGTGGCGCGGGGTGGGGGGCGGTTGGGCGGGGGACTCGGTCTGAGGGGATGGAGCGGCCCGGCCCCAAAAACAATCCGAAACGACCCAAACCAACCAAAAACAAGCCAAACCTACCTAAACCAACCCAAAATATGCCAATCCAAGCCAAACCGACACCAAACAAGTCCGACCAACCCAAACCATGCCAATCCAACCAAACCCCACTCCGAGCAAGCCAAATCCAGCCAAATCAAACAAAAACAACCCAAAAGAGCGCAGCGCAGCTCACTGCACTGTTAAACGTGCCCAGCTCACCCACGTAGCTGAGGTGTGCCTGAGAAGCAGCCAGAGTGCAGAATGCCTTTCACATCAAGGATGTGCCAGGGGGCCTTAAAATGGAGGCCACCGCTGTGAGGGAACACGGGGCTGTGAGAAGTGCTCTCTTCAGCTGCCTGGTTGCTGCAGCCTCCTGGGGTTCAAGGTGTGAATTATTGAAGAAGTGAATTGTGCCTGTTGGACGTGGTCCAGCTTTAGTCCAGCTGGAAGGAGAACCTATGATAAGGCAAGACAAGACCTAAAGCTCAATCCCAGGACCTCTACCAAATCTCCTCTTTCGTGAGGAATCCTGTGCTTTTCTCGCACAGTGGGAAGAGGAATAGACAAACACATGCACAGCACCTGACAGCTTTGTGGGAAGGGCTTTTATTATCCGTGTTCCCAAATCCAACAGCTGCTCAGTTCTTGGATGGGGTAATGATCAGGTTCTCACATCACGCAACACAACTTGGTATAATGGAAGGTGCCCCTGACCACGGCAGGGGATGGAACTGGATGAGTTTTAAGGTCCCTTCCAGCCCAAAACATTCTGGGATTCTATACCACACTTGCTTAGCATCTCATCCTCAAAAACATGTTTTTTCCAGACATCCAGATCTTCTTCCAAAAATACTCCTCAGTATAGCCATCAATACCCCATTATGGCTTCATCCTTTTGGTGTCACTCTGTTCCCACTCTGGAATGTTTCCCCAGGCCTTTTCTAAAACTTTCCCAATCTGGATCATGCCAACACAGGCTTCAGTGTATGTTCACAGCTCACATAGTTGTGCTGCAAATGTAATATACGTTCATCCTGTCAAGGATGCAATTTAATACACATTTTTTTATTACATTTGTCCCATAAAACATGGAGTTTTTTCAAAGTGGATCAGATTAATGTTTCTCTAACTTAGGTCCCCTCCTACTAGAACATGTGCTTAATTTTGTGGCCTTAATGTGGCAGTAGAGCAGGTAACACATTTGTTTTTCCATTATCGTGGGCTTCTTTTTTTATGGCTCTGAAAGAGAAATTCCTGTAATTGAAGTTAGAATTCAAGCCATCTCAAGTTCATTACTGTTGGGAGAATAGCCTGGTTCAGGGCTGCGCTTGACTGGAGAGTTTTCCACCATTACTGGTAAAGGGGTAATGCTACCTTAATATGTGGTTTCCTATAGTTTTGATGGATAAAGAGATTCTTCAAATCCTTTGAACAAAAATTGAGGGTAATTTTCACAAAAACTTTCCAGAGGCAATTGCTCACCCACAGTGAGGGAGGCTCTGTTCAAGACTCTGAAATCTAGGCCTATGTCAATAGACATAATTTAATAAAAATAATAATTCTCAAGTCAGCAACTTCATAGCAAAATTTAAATATTTTGCTGTTGGTCTTATTACCAAAATATAGGTGTATCACCATGGTATGTAAGGATGGGCAGGCAAAATTATTACTTCATTATCAAAACTAATTAGAACATATATATATATATATATATAAAAATGCATTAGATTTCTAATTTGGATTTTCCTAAACTTCAATATATGTATTGTCAGCATAGTTGTATATAACTCTATTCATCGTGTGCCTTTGTTGCCTTTTTCCCAACCTGGAAATGAAACTCAAAATAATTTTAGTGAGGAGGTAATATAAAAGAGGATCTTTAATGAAGGCCTTCAGGAGCAGTTAGGGAAAGATGTCCACAAAAACCCACTCCCCCCCTCCCCCAGGGATGAGTACATTTTTATATGATTTAGGAAATCAGCATAATTGATAAAAAGCACCAAATAGGAGGACAAGTGGTGATGCAATTCCCCTGCAGGTCAAGTCCCTTCTCTAAAGCCCCACCTTCAGCACTAGCTGTACTTTGTCCATGAAATGTGTCTCAAAGAGTTGTTCTCAGCCTTGGTTCCCAGGAAGAACTGACATAGAACTGGGGCCTTGTACTTCCTGGGGCTTAGAGCTGTGGAACTTGTTTTGTCTTTCTGCTTAGGGAAAGGTCATGGAAAAGTACTAGGAAAACTAGCTACTAATACAATAGGTGAGTTACAAATATATGTTTGGAGAATACAGAGAACATATAAAAGAAAAAAAAGGCAAAACCCAAACAGCATCATCTTGACAGAAGATTATGTCCCTTCCAAACTCTGTTTTGTCAAACAGCTGCATAGAAAATGCAGATACAATGTAGGCACATAAATTATTTCTTGCCAATGAGCAGAATCAGCGAACCACAGGATAGTTTGGGTTGGAAGGGACTTAAAGACCATCCAGTTCCAATGCCCTGCCTCGGACAGGGACACCTTCCACTAGACCAGGTTACTTCAAGCCCTGTCCAACCTGAGTGTCCAGCTTAAAGTATTTTGTCTTATAGCCAGAGCCCACCATTTTTTTGTCAACAGCATGATTAAAGGTGTCTTTCACTCTCTGTGCTTTGACATCTCCAGACCTCAGACAAGAGGGTTGTAGGCACTGACCACCATTTAAATATTTTTGCCATTCACTTGTAATCTTACCTTGAAAAGTTCATGACTGTGGGATACGAGAGACAATGGAGAAGCTCAAGGCTGACCTAATAAAATTCCTTCCTTTTAACACAGCAGACACAAAACAAATCTATTTTCCACCCAATCACCCCAGTCCTATCCCTCCTGCCTGCAGTTGACACTCTCTTAGCAGCTGCTTAAGCCGCGCAGGAGGGGTTTGATGAGGTATAATGTTGATAAGAGCAATTGTTGCAATCCTTCGAGCAGCTGTAGGGTGGTTTTGTTTGTTGTTTTGGGCTTTTTCTGTTTGGAGGTTTGGTTTGTTTTGGTTTGCTTTTTTTAACTGCAGCGTTTGTGGAAGGCTGGGAGGGTTTATTTGGATGTTCAGGTTTCTTTCCGCAGCTAACACAGCTGTGGGAACAGGCAGTGCTTGTATGGACATACTGTGCATAGCACTAGAAAGATTACTAGAAAAGGTTGAAACCAGATGAGGTTTTTTTCCCTTACAAGCCTCAATTCAGGGGGCAGGTTGCTTAGCACCTATAGGCTCGTTCCTTACCCTAATTAGAGCCTGCTGGGGAAGACAAAAACCCTCGCAACTAATTCTGTGATTCTGTGGGAGATAGGAGTATGCACTGGCTGCCTTGGGGAATGTCTCCTCCAATGGCTGGTGCTGGGCCGAGTTTTAACACCACGACTGAAAACTCGGAAAATGGTCAAGGGAAGAGCCTGCAACATGGTTCAGGAGATGCAGCAGCAGGTTTAGTGAGACGAAAGAGGAGAGGAAGAAAGGGGTATCGGAGATGGAGGTCAAAGAAGAAGCAGAAGTTTCAGATCCTGAAAGAATTTCCGACATTTGAGGTAGGTTTCTTAAAAATTTGGTGGAAAGTGAAATATTGGAAATGCTGAAATTTAGCAGAGATGACTTGGTAGCTGTGGAGTGTAAGCCTGGAGTTGATGTGTGAGAGAAGTTTGATAAAACAGCAGGATTTTGTAGAACCTAGAGCAAAAGGGGAAATTAATTCTAGTTACTGGAAAAACAGAAGAGGGAGATTTAAAAGAACTTTTTGTGTGGATATAATGGAATGGGAGAGAAAATAGCCTGTGCCCTAAGAAAAAATTGAGGAAGACCAAAAGTCTTCCTTCTTTGTTGTTGTTTTAGAGGATAGGGCCCCAGAGATGTGTAGTATAAAGGCTGTGAGAGAAAGAAAGAGGAAAACGACATATGATGAAGGAACACGTCAGTAAAATATTAGGGAAAGCTACTATGTAAGTTCTTGCTATCTTATGCATGTGAGGTGTATAAAAATAGTGTTTGCTCTTATCCCTGCAGATATTGGGGGTAAGAAGAATGGAAAGGTTGAAATATGTGGCTATGAAATAAGAGTTGAGTGTACACTAGAAAAGAACTCTGATCTGAGCTTGAACACTGATGTCCTTCTCAGTGTGTTTGAAGGAAGGAGCACTTGAGGGTTTGTTAAAAGAACAAAAGAAGGCTTTGGTCTGGTCATGCTTTAATGATCTAAGAGAATCTAACCTGCAGCTTGCCCCTTTAGTCTGGTATTGAATTGGAGGGAAAAATAAGCATTTGATGGACTTAGGAGTTGAACTGATGCAGTGGTGTGGCAGATGGCATGTTTTATTAGCTTGTCAATTCCTGGTTTTGACTAACAGAAGAGATTTGAAATTAATGAAGTTCTTATGTTTAAATCTTCAGGGAAAGGGGTGTCATAAGACCAAGCACAAAAGCTGTTAGTGCAGAGGGCTAGGCATCTGTGTCTGTAGTGGAAAACTTCGGCACATTTAAGAGTTTATCTTGGAGTACATAGTAAATAAAAAGGAAAGCCTGTCTCAGAAAGCTGTTGCAAAATTGCACTAATGATGTTAATTATTGAGTTCCTTGGTGTCCAGGTCTTGTAGCAGCATTAAGTGCCCATAGCTAGTGTGTGTGGCAGGGATCAGTATTCTCTAGAAAAGCTCAGCTATTTGTTCCCAAAATTGCCTGCCAGCATCCCTCCTTGCAGAGCCTGCTGCTGACGTGGCCTGTCCCTTGGCCCATAAGTTACTGTTGTAATTGCTGTTCTGGATGTGTCGATCGTGCAAAACCAGCTGCCTTTTGGTTAATATGAGCAAATATGTTTTGCATTTCAGGGCTCTTTTCTTTACCAGTGTCTCTTCATCTTCTTGTTTGGGTTGTGTTGGCTGCTTGCCTGTTTGTTGGCTGAGTCTTTGCAATTTTTTTATTGCAATAAATCGGTTGTTTGGTTTTACAGCCAAGTTGCCAATGAAACTGAATATTGTGAGTAGGTAATTATTATGACTAGGTAATGATCTCTGGCTGCTTTTGAAAACAATATTCTCGGCTGCACCTCGATGTTTATTTTTCTGTAAATGTCTCAACATTTCCCTTGCAGCAGGAAACCCATTATCCATATTTTGAAGCTTTCTGCTGGTGACATTTTCCCTTCATTTTTTATTAATAAAACGTGCTGCATCATCATTATAACACAAATTCTGAGAGCTCTTGATTGGGTGGATAAACTGGGCTGTAAAATCACAAGCTTTCTATTTAATCCACTTCACTTGCAAGCTGGAATATGTTTTATTTATTCTATGATTTGCTGGTTTGGTTGGTTTTTCCTTTTTTTAATTTTATATTTGTTTGGTTGGTTTTTAATAGTATAATTCAGTTAAAGAGCGGAGTGTTAATCCTGGAGGGGAGGAAGCATGGCAGATGTGTCCAGCTCTGGGTTCCTCAGTACAGGAAAGACAAGGAGCTAATGCAAAACGTCCAGTGGAGAGCACAAGGATGATGAGGGGTGTGGAGCATCTCTTGTTATGTTAGCAGATAAATATCTCAAAGGCAGGTGTCTAGAGAATGGCACTGGAATCTTTTCAAAGGTGTCCAGCAACCGAATCAGGAGCATCAGCCACTACTAAAATACAAGAAGTTTCACTTCAGCATGAGGAAGAACTTCTTTTTGTTGAAGGTGGCACAGATCGGGTAGAGGGGGTCCAGGGAGGTCGAGGAGTCTCTCTCTGTGAGACACTTCAAACCCACCTGGACTTCCTGTGTGACCTGCTCTGTGTTACCCTGCCTTGTCAGGGGTTTGGTCTGGGTGATCTCCAGAGATCATCTTTGTTTTGTGATTGTATGATCCCCCCGGGATCATTTCCAGGGCCACTTGACTTCTTCACACCCCGGAGCTGCTGCAGGAGCACCGTGTATTTGCAGCCGGTGCCTACGGGCATGTGTCCGCAGCTGGACTGGTTTTCACTCAGAGTTCCCAGTCTATACCATCGCGGGCCGGTTTCCCCTCAGTGATCCCGGTGTCTCTGTACCACTCTAGCCCAATTTCCCCTCAGTGTTCCCGGTGTGTCCGTGCCCCCCGTGGCCGGTTTCCCCCCCGTCCCCCCGCCCTCTCTGCCGCCCTTCCCGCCGGACCGCCCTCCCCGTCACGTGCCGGGAGCGCGCTCCGGGTGCACGATGATGGTGGCGGCGGCGCCCGGCGGCGGCGGGTAGAAAATGGCGGATTTCGAGGAGCTGCGGGTGAGGAGGAAGGAGGGAGAGAGGTGGCGGCGGGGGCAAGATGTCGGTGCTGGGGGGCCCGCGCCATCCCCGGGGTGATAGGGAGGGAGGGAGGGAGCGGGCCCTCCCCGGCTTCCCTGGGGTCGGCGGGGTCTGCCTGGGGATACCCTCCCTGTCAGTGCCCGGCTCCCCGTCCCTGCCGCGCGGGTTGCGCTGCCGCTGCCGCCGGGGAGGTTCTTCCCGCTCCTCCCGACATTTTAAAAGCCATCTCGGCGTTGCCGAGCGGCCCCAGGGCTCGAACGGCTCCTGCTGGGCCCCGCGCTCCGTGCAGCTGAAGGGAGGGCGGTGAATGACCACCGGGCTGTTGAAAATGCTGATAGTTGTGGAATCTCTGGAAATCCATGGACCGCTTTCCAACCGGGAAAGCTGTGCCCGCTCAGCGTGAAACCCACTGCTGCTTTTCAGGCCGGTTTTATCCTCGGTTCATTATCTTTCATATTGTGGTGGTGGACTCTCTGTAGCAGACTTGTCGGAGTGGGCGTGTGCGTGCGTGTCCTTTCATTTTGTTGGGGTGCGTACACAAAGAGCTGACTGCATAGTTGGTGCTTTTCCTCCCATTTCCTGAACAATCCGCTGGCATCTTTGTGTGTCGAAGGAGGAGGTTGTCCTTCAGCAGCATCCACACCTGCAGAAGTGGGAATTCTTGGTGGGAATTCCGCGTGCAGGCCTCTCCCCGCCCCCCCGCCCCCACACCTGGACCTTGTTACAGGAGGGATAAAAGGCGATTAAATAGGAACCACTATGAGTTGGGCTTTAGTGTAGAGGAAGAGCTGGTGCTGGTGTGACCTGCAGTGGGAAATGTGCTGCAATCGCCAGAGTTTCCCATGCTGAGGCTTCTTCCAGCACTAACACTGGTAGTGCAGCTGAGGAGCTCACTTATAAAAATATAGTGGGAAGAACTGAGTTTCTTTGTCTGAGAACAATAGTGCTCTGTCTCAGTTTTAGGTTTAGGAATTGTTGGCTTATTTATTTTTTTTTTAAGTGAACCTTGTGTTGTTGGGGTTTTTCATCCCCTTTAAATGTGTTTGTGTTCATATGTTTTCTTGATTGGTGTCCTCACCTATTCTCAGCCCTCATTGCAAGGTGTCTGGAAGGGTTTGGTTGAAGCCTCAGTGTAAACTTTGTGCCAGTGATGTCTTCTTTTATCTTTTCCTCTCCAGTCTTGAGGTGGAGTTGTGATCTGTCTCTCCCAAAGCACTGTAATCACTTTTCTAGATATCCATAAATATTGATAGTCTCCCTCGCGACATTAGGTTCCTGAATACCTTTGAAACTGACAAGAAACTGAAGTGCATAGATAGATGTAATGCAGGAAGTATGGAGGGAAAAGGGAACTGTGTTTCAGGCTGACTGTAGGGCTGCCCTTTCATCATTCAAGAGGTGCCACTAGTTAAAAAAAAAAAAAGTCTGAAGACACATCTTTTGA
The DNA here is from genome assembly GCA_013400675.1 of Oxylabes madagascariensis. Taxonomy (NCBI): domain Eukaryota; kingdom Metazoa; phylum Chordata; class Aves; order Passeriformes; family Timaliidae; genus Oxylabes; species Oxylabes madagascariensis. Next base: position 183,038 of record VYZR01005056.1, read on the forward strand.
TATTCCCATTCATCTTACTTGTAAACTGGAGTGAGATGAATCTGTTAGCCTGGAGCTTCTCTAAATGTTCAGTATCCATCTGATAATAATTCACGGCCTGTTGTGGGAAAGCTCTAGGTAATTTTTGGAAAATAATGTAATTGTCTGCCTCATGTCTGCAAGGCCATGACATTTTTCTTTTTGCATTTGAGGATGCATTTGATTGTGTCTGCTTGAATACTAGGCACTTGGTTTTGAGGCCTAAATTTTTTTTCAGACAACCAAGTCTTCCTGCTTTTGACCAAAGATGAGAGAGATTCCCCCACCCCTAGTAGATTTCATGAATTGACCTTTATATGTGATTTGAAATGGCTGCTTTATAGATTAACCTGCTGAATGTTTTTATGGCAGTATTGTTTGCTGCTCTCTTGTTGATTGGTGTTTCCTGTAGTATGTCATCTCTACCTGCTTTATAAAAGGCTACTTGGGTCATTTTGAGAGTGGAATATATTTTAGTAATTTGTTAAGGACTGACTAAAAGCAGGAGGTCAGAGTTCTCTCTTAAACCCTGTGTCTTGAGGGTTTAAGCAAGCAGAAGCAGCATTTTTTTTTCTTTTCAGGGCAAAGGAGCATTTTAATATTTGTTATGACTATCCTTGGCATCCTCTGGACCTTCACAGTAAAAGTTCTGTGGAGCTGTGACCCAAGGGTTATGACTAAGAGGCTGTAGTGAAAGAAACCAGACTTTAAGAAACCTGCTGTTACATCAGGCCTTTTGGAAATACTCAGTTTTGTTAAAGGATTTGGATGTAGCTGTAACCACAGTTGCTACTTTTCAAGGTATTGGTGACAATATCTGGTATAAGGCTTACCCTTCCAGACCATGTGATTGAGCTTTTAATCAGTAGTGGTCATTGTTTTCTGTAGATTACTGGTTTCTGGAGTATTGGGGAGTGGCTGAGAAGATGTGGAGAGCACAGCTCTGTTGCGTCTAGTTGTGAGTTATGGTTCGTTTTGAGATACCATTTCCAGAGCTGCTGTTCACAGATGTGTTTTTAAACCTGGCTCATAGCTTTATCCATAATCCCCTCTCCAGAGCAGCCCAGTAAATGTTGAAGGAATTACTCAGGCACAGGCGGATGTGGAACAGAATCATCAGTCTGGTGTGGAGCCCAGAGATGATGAGTAAACACATTTTTGAACAGAATTGGCCCAGAAGTGGGGAACTACAGCTCCTTCTGAGAGCCATCTGTGAGAAAACAATTCCAGCTCCCAACAGGTTCTGAACTCACAAATATTTGGCTTGAAGCTTGTTGAAGCGCAACAAAATACTGCAGATAAGAGGATCAGTTACATATTGTTATTTAGTCTTCTTGGGTCCCCTGTGTTTCTGCTGGCGTCCTGACCGTAATGTGGAGTACATGCAGTCTTTGAAACAGATACTAGTTTGGGTGACAGCATCAGGCTCATAGTTCGTGTTTAATCACGTTTTGAAGTCATTTGTTAGTGTCATCTTTATGGGGCATAAA
>VYZR01005056.1:184764-197167 GCA_013400675.1 Oxylabes madagascariensis
AGTGTCATCTTTATGGGGCATAAAAGAAGGCTCTTTATAGGCAAATGGCTCTGCCTGTGCCAAATCTGTGGCACTTGTGATCAGTTTCATAGACGTTGTGGAAAAGAACGCATTGGGTTGAGATGAGATGCTAATATGTGCTAATATATCCTTTCTGGTAGGAGAGCTTGCACAAAATTTACTAGAAAATTGTGTTTATAAATGCTGGAAGTAGGTCCCACTTTTACTTTTTTGCTCTTGCACACCTAGTACTGAAGTCACATGATTCAAATGGGAGGAGAAATGTTGTTTGGATACCATATTAAAACACAGAAGTTGAAGTCTCATTCTTTTATATATTGGATCTCGTGTTCATACCAGACTTGGTGTCTTTTCCTCTTCTCTTGCTTTGTTTTTCCAGTCTGGAAGGACAGTGTGACTGCCTCACATTTACCAGGTGAAGCAGTGCTTAGTGCTAAATTGCTAACAAGAAAATGCTGAGAGCTGTTGTCATGTGTCCTCCTCAAGCTCATTGCCAAGCACTGTTTTATCTTTATCTGTGTTAATATAATTTTATTGTATATGCTGACCAGTTAGTTCTTGATATAGAAATCAAATTCCACGTGATGATCTGGATTAAATCTAAGATGGTGGACAGAATAGATATTGAGTAGTTGCTGTTGGTGCTGTAATGATCCTTATTCTGCAGTTAAATTGAATGTATGAAATAACATTAATGCTGATAAAATACTCTTAATAACCTGTGATAATGTGCTGTTACCTCGTATCTTCATGAAATTTCTGTGTTGTCTATAGGTTCACAATCACTATTCTAGATCGTTGAGGTTTATCAAGACACCTTAAAAGTTTGTTGTATGTAAAATCATTAACAGTTAACTGATTTTGCTGAGATACAGTGATTGGGAGAGGAAGGAGATAATGTGGTTTAGGGTACTCTAAAAAAGAGGCTGCCATGAAATGGCCAAGCTTTGTTCTGAATGTCTTAAATATTTGTATTTGTTTAAATTAGGATTTTTGCTGTTATTAAGTGCGTGCAACTCTGGAGCTAATTCCTAATTTAGGAGCCTGGCTAGAGTCTGTGCAGAGGAAAATCTCCGTAATACTGAGGATCTGGTGGTTATGATTTGCACTGACTGTGGTTTTCTTTAGAGCTTCTTTTGCTGTCCTGTACTGACACAGATTTCAATAACAGCATCTTCATTTTTCCCAGTGACTTGCATTTCTTTACCTATGGTTACATCGTGTTTGAGAGAACATTTTCACTCAGCTAGGAGGTCTTCAACCATCCCAGGACACAGATTACCCATTATCCATTTCTAGCTGTAAGTCAGCATGGACGCAAATCTAAGGCAAAAGATGTCACAAATGTACTGCTCTGCTGAATGTCCATGAAAGGGCTTAAAGTAGGAGTGAGGATTTGTGGTACCTGTCCTTGGTGTGTTCCTGCTGTACAGAGCATTCAGACACTTTAGAGGTTGTCTGGAAGCCAGTGGGGCTCAAGCAGAGCTCTTAGGGGCAAGCTGACCGGTACTTCCGCGTGGGCTGAATTGCTTCTGCAGTGCAGGTGTCCAATTAGCTGCTCGAGCAGTACTTGCCCTGAAAGCCACGGTTATTGCTGCTTATTTTAGACGTACATCAAGGATTAAACAGGCATTTTCAGTTACCTTGCATTGAGATATATATATATATTTATATAAAGAGAGAGAGAGATGTAGAGTGACTGTTAACACTGCGGGGAGTGTGGAGGATCACACAGCTCTTGTTTGGAGAGATGTTTGATCCCTTAGTTTGCTTTGAAACACGCCTGACCCTTAATTTCAGTGGTATGTCAGCATTTCCTGGGCTCCTTAACATCATCCTCCCTGGGAGGTTAATGCCATTCCAGATACACCTACGGCTTAATGCTTTAGAACGCTGTTTCTGCTGATGAATCATGGTTGCTAAAGTTTAAATGTAAGAAACAAAAAAACCTGTGAAACTTCTTAAAACCTGCAAGTATTAATTTAAGGGGGAAAAATATTTCTGGAATATAAAAGTGCTTGATGTATCCAGTCTGATTTCCTTCCTCAGAGTTCTGTCAAACTACTTTGTGTTCATGGAGTCACGTTAAAACTAAAATGGCTTTGGTTTTGTGTTAAAAAAGCTTTTTTTATTGGGCTGTGCAGCTGTAAAGAACTTCTCTTAAGAGAAAATGGCATCTACGTGACACAACTTGAATGTCTAATCTTAATTGAGTGATGTGAAAAGCATATTAATAACAAGGCTGCAGTCTTCTGCAATATGCTGGAAAAACAAAAGAAAATGACTTGATAAGGGTTTGTTGGAAGCAGTGTCTGCCTTGCACCATGATTATAAATGTTCTCAGACGTACATCTCCATGTAAGTTTGTTGATGATAATGAATGTCCGCTCTATATTTGTAAATGGAGTAGGAAGATAAGTACAGAATCATAGGTTTGGTTTGAATGGGACCTTAAAGCTTCACCCCCATGGGCAGGAACACCTTCCACTATCCCAGGTTGCTCCAAGCCCCAATGTCCAACCTGGCCTTGGACACTGCCAGGGATCCAGGGGCAGCCACAGCTCCTCTGGGCACCCTGTGCCAGGGCCTGCCCACCCTAACAAGGAGCAATGCCTTCCCAATATCCCATCTGTGCCTTCCCTCTGGCAGTGGGAAGCCATTCCCTGTGTCCTGTCCCTCCATCCCTTGTCCCAGCTCTGCTGGACCCCTTTAGGCACTGGCAGGTGTATTTTCAGAGACATGTTTGCTGTTGCCTTAAAGGGAAGGTAGAATCAGCTTTAGAGGTTGTCTATTGTTTAGACACTCCTGTAAACCTTGCTTTTTGCAAGTCTTCTTTCTAAAGCCTGTATAAGATTTCTACATTGATGGACAAAACTGTGTATATTTTCCATATTCACAAGCATTTTTAATGTGGATGTTAATTTAAAATTTTGATTACTGTAGTATTGAAGCCAGTCTATGTCTTCCAGTAAAATGAAATCCATCTTTTAACAAAGTGCTAGTTTGTGAAATTTTTTTGTATGAAATGTTAGCTGTGTCGAGGCGTGACTGACTGCACATTTCACCTTGATTAACTTGCAGGAATGCACAGAAGGCAGCCGGCAGGGTAATAGACAGTATTTTGCAATACATGCTGTTTCCATAATCCCAGTGTAAAGGATTATTTTACTAATTTGCATTGTGGTTATGGAATCCAGCATCATGCTTACTGCCTGCATCTGAAATAAAGGAGCTGGCGTTGCTATCAAGCTTATGCAGCGATCTACAGAAGCGTGCAATGAGAAGTTTTCTGTAAATTCATGAATACTAGTATTATCTTTTAACACAGTTTCTCTTTTATGTCATAACTATAAAGCTGTTACAGTACTTCAAGCCACTTTTTATGCATGTTGGAACTTTATTTTCGTCACTCTGTTTGACTGAGAGCAAGGAAAAGTAGAAAGGGAATGCCAGGTGAAAACTAACATTCTCCATCTTGTATTGTTTTGTTGCTGAGGAAAGTTGCTGGGATGAGATTAAGGTGACATCTGCTGTTGGCCTCTTTGGAAGTTTGGGTGAGCCACTCAGTGCCTCATAAGATTTTTTGCTGGCTGCTGTGTCCATGGTGCCTTTATAGACAGGGTGTTGGGGTAACACCTGTGTGAAGGCTGCTGTGTTAGCTCTGATCAGAACAGCTTCTTGATAGAAGAGTCACTGGATCCAAATGGGCTGTCTGAAAGTGCTGAAAATCAGGGGCTGAAATACGATAACCTTGTCTCATCGATGATGAGGAAAGGGTGTGCCAGATGAGGCTTCTGCCGTAGTGTTTTAGATGGTCATTTTGATGTGCATGAATAATGTAGCCCTTGAGAAGGCAGGTCCTGGCTACTTAATCCTGCTGTGTTTTAATGGCACAAAAAATAGCCATTGACTTGGACTTGGGGCAGCACGTGCTCGGACTTGGGTCAGCGTGTGCCCAGGTGGACAAGGTGCCCGTGGTGTCCCAGCCATGGTGTGACACAGCCCCAGGGCAGGGCCTGTCCCCTGGGCTGGCACTGCTGAGGCACCTCCAGTGCAGGGGACAGCTCTGGGACCCTCAGGACAAGAGAGACACCGAGGGGCTGGAGCGTGTCCAGGGCAGGGAACGGGGCTGGGGAAGGGGCTGGAGCCCCAGAAGAGGCTGAGGGAGCTGGTGGGGGGTTGGGTTCTGATCTCAGGTAACAAGGGATGGGACAAGATGACATGGCCTCAAGTTGTTCCAGGGGCGGTCTAGGTTTGATACTGAGAAAAATTTCTTGACCAAGGGTGTTGGTATACAGCCCTGCACAAGTTGCCCAGGGCTGTGGTGGAGTCCCCATCCTTGGAGGTGTTTAAAAGCCATGTTGATGTGGCATTTGGGGACATGGGATAGTGGTGACCTTGGCAGTGCTGGAGCAATAGTTGGACTTCATTATGTTGGAAGTCCTTTCCAACCTAAATGGTTCTGTGATTTTAAGTTCAGTTTTCATATGACACAATTTGCTGGTCTTGCTGCCAAAACAATTTTCACAATATTAAGGAGAGAACAGGAAACCAGCCAGGGGCATAGGGAGGTTTTTGACTTTTCTGGTGACTGACTTGATGTTTGGGCAAAAGTTGTGTTAAAACTTCAGCTGAGATCAGATGTGGGTTGGAACACAAGTCCTCTGTGTAGTAAGGACTTGGAAGGTAAAGTCAAAACATTGTTTTTTGAGTTGTGCCCATTCTGAAATCAATGCCCAAAGCTTTATTAAAAGTCCAGATGCACTTCTGAACTGTTTTTAGAAATATGTATGATCCCAGATGTCTACTATTTCATACCTTCTGTTAGCACCTTCATCTCCAGTCCTTGAGTCTGGAATTGTCGTGGTGCACCAGCACAGATGGAAGACAGGTGTTCTTTCACCTTTAAAAACCTTACCTCCTTGCTGTGGTGAGAGTCCCCCAGAAATAGGAGGGAAATTGGTTAGAAGTATTCTGGACAACTTTATACCTCTGAAATGGAGGTATAAATTGCTCACAAAAATGTGAGATGATGCATCTGTGCAGAGTTAATTGTTAGTAGTAGCAGGGCGCAAGATTGTTTCCCTTCTTTTGCATAGAGGGCTTTTTTTATTTGCGTTTTCACTAACAGAAGGATTCTGTATTTTTTAACTTCACGGTTGAATCCTCAGTCCTCCAAAACTAACCCTGATAACCAAGTAAATAGTATTTTTTGTTTTGAAGGTATCTTTGTGACACTTGGTAACAGGATGTGATCTGAAAAGGAGAGGTAGTTCTTTGTGACATTTGAAGAAATTAGTTATGTTGTTTGCATATCATAGTGTGTATCACAGTATATAATAGATAATGTAGCTTTTTAAGAACTATCTGCCTTGCTGTGCATACCTTTCAGCAGTTAAACCTGATATACGTATCTCTGTTTATGCATGCCTTTAACAGTGTCCAAAATAAAGGCAGTTTCACATTAAACTATTCAGAAATTAGGAATAAAATAAGAAAGTGCTTAAAATGTGTTGGAAGACAGGTGATAAAACTGATTCACTTGATTTTTTTTTTTTGGTTTGGTATTTTGTTCCACAAGGCAAGACAGATTCTTTGTGGTACAGCTTGTGCTTGTGCTGTGAATTTAAGGTTTTGTTGTTACTATTGTTTGAGAGTGGAAACAAATCTTTTATTAACATGGGCAAACTCAACCTACATCCTGGACGCTTTGTTTCTTCATTTTAAACTAACTGTACTTTTGTGTTCTCTGAAGGTGTGGGCAGTAGCCATAAAAAAGTAACAATTGTCAGATTAGATGATGAAAGATGCCGCACCGTGCTCTTTGAAAAGGCCTCCTTGGGGTGCTGTTGGCTCACCTGTGCTTCCCTCTCTTCCCTTTCTAGAATATGGTATCAAGTTTTCGTGTTTCTGAACTGCAAGTGCTGCTGGGATTTGCTGGACGTAATAAAAGTGGGCGCAAACATGACCTCCTGATGAGGGCACTGCACTTACTGAAGAGCGGCTGCAGCCCAGCGGTTCAGATAAAAATCCGAGAACTCTATAGGCGTCGGTACCCAAGGACGATTGAGGGGCTGTCGGATTTGTCGGCTATAAAACCTGCGGCGTTCAACTTGGACAGCAGCTCCTCTCCAGTCGAGCCTGACCTGGCTGTCGCAGGCATTCACCCACTCCCTTCGACTTCAGTCACGCCTCAGTCTCCGTCTTCGCCTGTCAGCTCCGTGCTCCTCCAGGACACTAAGCCCCACTTTGAGATGCAGCAGCCATCCCCGCCGATTCCACCCGTTCATCCTGATGTTCAGCTGAAAAGCTTGCCTTTTTACGATGTGCTCGACGTGCTCATTAAACCCACGAGTCTAGGTAAGTGTTTAATACCTCTCCATCTTGCTTAGTTCATTAAATAAGCTTTGCTTTTGACAATACAGAGCCCAGACTTAAGTGGCTTTTTGCAGCTGGGACAAGTGGAAACTCCTTTCCTTGTACATCTTTATCTTTTCCTTTTCTTTACCATTTTCCCTCAAAGTGCAAAACGACACTTCAGAAAATAGAGTTTTCTCTTATAAAAGTAATATGATTAAAGACTTCTGTCTTTTGAATATTAAAAAGAAGAGCAGGGTAATTCAGTTGGAAGGTACCTACAATTATCATCCAAATGCCTGATCAAAAGTTAGAGAATAATTGTTAAAGCCATTGTCCAAATTCCTTTTAAACACTGACAGCTTACAGCATTGACTGCTTTTCCTAGAGCCCCGTTCTGGTGTTTGACCATCCTCTTGGTAACAAAATGTTTCCTAATACCTAGTCTGAACCTCCACTTCTTGGCTGAAAGATTTGGACCTGAAGTTTCTGCCTGGTGCAAATAAAGAGCAGTTTTGTCAGAAGTAACAGATAAAGGATTTCAGGGTCAGTGATTTACAAGTTGCAACAGGATAAAGAGAATGAGTTCATTGATTTGCTACTTTACCCTTATCTCACTCCCACCAATTCTGCATGCTCTGAGACCTGGTACTGAAATAGATATACTTTGTGCTGCAATGTTCAGGGTTGTGCTCAGAGAGTGAAGTTTCTCAGCCTGGAAGTTGTTGCAATACTTTGTTATAATATGGAGTGGACATTGTCTTCCAAATAACCTGAAATGGGGTTTATCTTCCCCAAGTGCCTAAGTCTTAAACATTTTTAATTATTTGCATCTACCTCTTCTCTCTTGAAATTCTGTCTGGCTTACCTGACATGGCAAAAAATGTTCCCAAACTATTTAGTAATATGTTTATAAAGTAGTTTGCATCCTCTTAAATAATTTAGTTTCTTAACTGATCATAAAGTCTCTTAGGCTGTGACTCGTACCTCAGTGAGGGATGTACTGATCATCTGCCATCCTCCAGTACCTAAAGCAGAAAATTGTACCAACAAACAAGTAATTACAGTGCCTGTTGCCACTTCTCTGTGTGCATAGTAGCACTCATATTTTTTGTGCATTTGAGAGTTAAGTATTTAAGTAACAGCTAAGTCAGAGAGCTAGGAGTGTAGTCCACTTCACTGCTTCATGCTTGAGAAGGGATGAGTGTGGTATTCCTTTGCACTAATATGAGAGCACAGGTGTAAGTGTGGGGTTTGGTTTTAACCCACATTGAATTAAATCACAGAATACTTCCACTGTCTTTTTTACATGTGCTCAAGTGTTACTCTTAAATATGAAATGTGCTCTGTAATGTGTGTGTGCATACGTGCACACTGTAGCTGTTTGGAATTGCTTGAGGAACTTGGTGTGTGTTTGCTCTCTCTGGGCTTCGTTTCATGTTTGCCTCCTTTTCATGTGTTTTTTTTTTCTGGGTGTAGAAGCAATCTCCCCTGAAGATCACAGTGCACAAGGCAGTCCAGCTCTTCCAAATTGCCTGGTTTAGTTGTCTGTTTATGCATTTGTCCTCCCTGCTGCTTATTTTAAATTGGACGTGTCTAATCTACCTTTATTTCAGGTCAAAATTTTTAACTTCTCTTAAATTTTAAAGAAAGTAGGAAAGTGATGTGTGACTGTGGACCTTAAATACTAAAATATTTCCAGTTCCCATCACTGACAGACAAGTTGGACTCTGATGTGAACATTGTATTTATTTATTTTTTTTGTCAGATGCCACTAAAGGTTAACTCCAGACATGAAGTGTAGGTGGCTTCTCTGGTTTTAGGGGTTGTGCTCTCTCCCTTTCTCCCCAAAGATAAAATTGCCTCTAGCTGTTTGTGAATTTTCCAGCTGTCCATTAATAACTGCTGGTGCACATGTTCTTCCTGTAGTACCTTACAGTAGGCATCTCTGTGGTATTCCTTTTGTCAGGTATCCCATGAAATATTTTGTTGTGCCTTTGTTTGAACCTCCCTCCTTTGGGGGAAGGGATTATAACACAATTTGCTGAGCTGCTTTAGTACTGAAGTATAATGTGATATTAAACCATCTGAATGTAGTTCAATGGAAGATTTGTTCCATTGCTTTTTTTGTTAACAGTTGCATGCAGTTCAACCACCATTTGGGTATATTCAGTGTCTTACGCCTTATTCCAGGAAAAGCTCAACTGCAGATTCTGTTTTAATCAATGGCTTTAACCACCATGGTTCAACCTCTTTTGTGTCTTTTTTTCTTCTTCTAGTACAAAGCAGTATTCAGAGGTTCCAGGAGAAGTTTTTTATCTTTGCATTAACACCTCAGCAGGTCAGAGAAATCTGTATTTCCAGGTAAGAAGTAACAGTGTGGTATAGTGTAAACTTGTATGAAATTTCTGGAGAAAGTGTGAGGTTTTGGTTCATCACTTTGCATCACTTACTCTGCAGATGCAGAGTGATGGTCCTCACTGAAGTTACTCTTGAGTTTATATCTGTTCTGTTTCCCTCAGGAACAACTGTGCACAGAATTTTTGTGCATTTGGTGGAAATCGTACCGTGTTAAAGAATTCACAATTACTCAGTTCCAAATAATTGTCGCTGTTTAGAGACGTGGGAAGCTTCCCTACGTTTCTCTTGGCTGCAGGGATGGAAGCCTGCTTTTCTGTGTTTTCCCAAGGTTGATGCTGTAAACTATGAGAATTCATAGGTGCTTTTTCATCCCTGCCAGCATCCTACTTTATTGTTGCTGTGAACTTTTGGTGGAGGATGCTAATCCTGAAGTCCTGTGTAACTTGGCAGTAGTTAAACAGAAATGTCAGTTGTAAGATGTTCAGAGCTCAATAAAACAAAAAATAAGAGCAAAGTTTCGTGATGCTGGGGCAGATCTGTCAGTTGTTTCTCTGTGTGGCTGCAATATGAGTCCTGCTAAGTGTTTACTTCTCTTTTTCTTTGTCACAGGGACTTCTTGCCTGGAGGCAGGAGAGATTACACAGTCCAAGTTCAGCTAAGGTACGTTTTGTGTAGTGTTCTCTGAAAGCTCAACTGGCTGATGGATGTTTGTGGGGACACTCGAAAATTATGCTTTCTCTTTCTGTGGATACAGGCTATGCCTAGCAGAGACAAGCTGCCCTCAAGAGGATAATTATCCTAATAGTTTGTGCATTAAAGTGAATGGGAAGCTGTTCCCATTGCCGGTAAGTATGTATGTATTTGTGGCTTCTTGGTGACTTGTGGAGCATGTGTGTGTTTTTCTGTAGTGTTAGCTTGCAAAAACAGTCAAAGCTGTTTGTTATCACTCAGATTTCTCAAAGGTTAGACATGGAGTTCGGACATTTGCTGTGTGAGATAGCCATTACTGCTGTTAATCATATTACAGCCACTGGATGGACTAAACATGATTAAGTCCCCTATAGCAAACCTTGTCTTTCGCTGTTAACATAACTAAATAATTCAAANATAGAACAGAGAGAAACTCTTGCACAACCCATTCAGAAATACTTCTTGAGGCTATAAAGGATGGAAAAAGTCATAGAACAGAGGGTTTTTGCAGTAGTGGGTTTGGAAAGATGCTGTGTGGAGAGAGAATGTGTGAAACCTCTTTTTCAGAATGTTTTTAACCAGCTTGGTGTGTCAAATGTGTTGTCCTGTACCCTCCCTCCTCCCATAAGCAGCTGTGACTGCTTTTTTATTTTTGCCTCTACTCATCTTAAATGAGACTCCTAGATTCTCTTCCTCCTTCTTCAGTCTTCGGTTTATAAAACGGTTTCTTTCTCATGTTTTCTGATCAGTGTTTTCTGCAAATTCTGGTTACATTCTGTGTGATAACTTTGAGGGTTTTCTCTTCTAGCAACCAACAAAAAGGAATTTGGTCTGATATTATGGACATCAGTGTCAGCTGATTCTCAGTCTTGTTAATACAGGTTACACCCTGCTGTGCTCTCCATTTTGTGTGTAATGTGTCACAGTTGTAGCAGAAACTACTACTAATCTTGGATTATTACTTTGCTTTAGACCTCAATCCTCTAGCTTCTTCCTGCACATGATTTTTTAATCTGTTCAGCTGAACTTTAGGTGAGAAAGTGAATAAATCACTCTTGTCTTGGCAACTTCCCTTCCCCTCCTCATTCACTATGAGCTGAATGACAAATAGACTCTCAGTCTGAGTGCTTCTGCAGACTTTTTTTGTTGATTCGGTCTCTCTCTGCATCATCTGGCACTTCCTTTCTGTTGCACAAAGCACAAGGTAACTTCTTTGCCTCAAAGACCACTCCTGTCCCTTGCAGTAGGGTTAGGTAATTAACCAGTGATGCCAGCTTCTATTGCCCACTTGCACAGTTCATAAGTGAACTTCTGTCTTTGCCTAGCAGGGCAGTTCATGCCACTGTGGAGATAAATCATTCTTGCTCATCTCCTTGCCTGCAGTCCTTACCAGAAGCTTCAGAGAAATGCTGCCTGTGTGCCAGTACTGCACCGGGCTGTGCTCATATTAACACCATGTTTCCTTGAATCCTACATCTGTGTCACTGGGAAAAGCCAGATAAATGAGCAGTTACGCTTTCTCTTGATGAATTCCCTTGCTCTAGCAGGTGATAACCTGCCTTGAGTAGTACGGTTCTTTGAAGAACCGTGGAGGACTTCAAGGCCCAAATAATACTGGCAGTTTCTTGCCACTAGAGTTGGCAGCCTGCCTAAACAGTGCCAGGCCATGCTGATTGGGAGGCAAGGAGAGTGCTCCTAGAAAGACAGGAAGGGAAGGTTCCAAAATGTTGTAGGAGTATGAGTGCGAATCTATTCTCAAGAGTAAGCTCTGTGGAAAAAACATCTGAAAGCTTCACTGAAATGAAGCATATGCACTGTAGAGTCTGTCTCTAAAAAACCAAAAAAAAAAATTGGGAAATGTAAGGGAACTTGCATTCACTCTTTTCTAAAATAATTCCATCTTTTAAATGTGAAATTGTCACCAGTTCCCATATGTCTGCTGCCTCTGTGTTCTGGGATAAAGCCCTCATGGCATACTGGGCCAGTGAGTGGAAGAGGCTGGTTTGTTTTTCGTTTTTTTTATTAGTTATGGTTTTTATTTCCAGACTTGGCATCTTTCAAAGTAATTCCTTTCCCAAGCACTAGGTTGTGAATGTGTGTATTTCTCTGGTTAAAGAAGTATTTTCTTTCCCAGCATATCCTTTCTGGGTGAGTTTTTTGTTTAAAACAGCGCTGTCTGGAAATGCATCAGTCAGGTCTGTGCAAGAGGCTGAGCTGCATCTTGCTGGCAGGTGCAGGATGAGTTTGAGATGAGTGACTGCAGGCTGGCCGTGAGCTCAGAGCAGGGATTCTCTGGGTCACTGTGGCAGGCTAGCTTGTTTTTCATTGTGACAGATGCAGGGAGAGAGGAATAAGCTGCAGGCTTACTGCATGATGAGGGCGTTGGAACTGGATGATCTTTAAGGTCACTTCGAACCCAAACCATTCTGATTCTGTGATCTCTTAAGTACAGCTGGTACTCCATGTGCAGTCCTTCTTCAGGGGCCTTGGTAGAGGACAGGTGACACCTGTTGCTGATGGGGCCAGGTGCAGTTGATCTGAGGCAAACTAGTCACTGAGGGGATGTGGAGCTCTTGGAACAAGGTGTAATTGTTTCTTAATCAGTGAAGTGTTTTCAGTGTGTGAAACGCCCAGTTAAGTCTTCATTACTTGCTCTGTCGCCAGGGCTATGACCTTGTGATGTTTCACTCTGTTCCAGTAGGGCATGGGGGAAGAGGAGAAAACATCCGCATGACCTTTTATTTTTCCAGTGAGCTTACCGGGACCCAAACTGTGTTCTCTTTCTCCTTTTCAGCACTTCTGTAAAACCCTTTTAAAACAACAAATGCCTTCTAACTGTGTTTGACTTACGGTGGTCTACTGTGAGAGTCTGATATTTCTCAGAATAAATGCTGGCTTTGCTCTCCAACCTGGAGAGCCTCTGAGTTTGTCTGCTTCTCATAGATCTGTTTAACAAGTATGTGTCAGCAGTTTC
>VYZR01005056.1:207391-234932 GCA_013400675.1 Oxylabes madagascariensis
AAAAAAAAATCCTTAAATTTGTTGTGTGTGAATAAAAGAGAGACTTGTCTGTTTATCATCCTTCTCTTCTTCCTAGGTCTGGATTTTCTTTCGCTAATCCCAGTTGACTCACAGGTATGTTTCTGATCTGTTGTGGGGTTGATTTTCAAGTCTGATTTTTGCAATGTTGTGCTCCAATAATTATCAGGGTGCCATCAGCCAAACTGTGTTTGCAGTTTACTTGCTTAGACCTGACTAGGAAAACACAGCGAGAGCATTAAAGAGGATTCAGTTTAGCCTTTCTGTGATGAATCCAGACCTGGAAACTCATTCTTTACTGATAGTTTGCCTTTCTGAAGTAAATATGTGCTCAGCGCTAACTTGAATATACCCAGAGTGTATTTGAGGCCCTGGCACAGGCTGCACAGAGCAGCTGTGGCTGCCCCATCCCTGGAATTCTCCAGGTTGGATGGGGCTTTGAGCAGCCTGGGATAGTGGAAAGTGTCCCTGTCCATGGCAGGGGGTGGGATGAGATGAGCTTTAAGGTTCCTTCAAACCCAAACCATTCTGGGGAACAAAAAGAGGAGGGTGAGGGAGGAGGCTCGTGGCTGCCATCCCCTCTTGGTCACTGATTTGCAGAACTCCACTTCTCCATGTGCCTGCCCCACTGAGGTCCTGCTGGGAGTTTGTCTTGCTGTGTGGGGAAAATGTATCTTCAGAGCACACATGTCCCTCGTGCAGTTAGTCTCTTCACTCTCCATTGTTTGTTTCAAGCAGTACTGTCCTCCTATGTTTTTGGATAGTCTCACCTCAACCTTAACAAGCAGCACGCCTGGCAGCATCATCACCTCCACCAGCCACCACGAGAGCAGCACGCACGTTAGCTCCTCGGGCCGGGCCGAGGCCGGCGTCATCACCAGCAGCGGCGGCGGCAGCGCGCCCGACATCATCTCCCTGGACTGACCCTCGGGGCAGCACGAGACCCCGCAGGCATTGCACACAGCTGCTGCTGCTGCTGCTGCTGCTCCTCCTCCTCCTCCCCCCCCCCGGAATTCCAGCACCTCGGAGCTCACGCTGATATTTATTGAAAGGATTTTTGCCTCCTTGGGGAGAGTGGGGTGGATTTGTTGATGCTAGGAAGGGAAGCGGTAGAGTGGCTTTTGGTTGGGTGGGTTTTCTTTTTCTTTCCCCTGCTCGTTGAATAGCTGGTATAGGAAAGGCCCTTTTGAGAATACATGTTCAAGCTTTCGGTTTGTTCTGGGGATATAGACTTTCTGTTGTGTGGATTTCATAAGTGGTTTCTAATTCTGTTGTAAAACACAGCAATAATGTAAAAACAAATTATGGGGTTTTTTTAATAAAGAAAAGCACTTACTCTAGGACAGCAATTAGGACAGAGCTGCAGAAGTGTATGAATTAGTGAATTTTTAATGTTTTCACTGGGGCCTGTAATAAACTTCATTAAGAGAATGAAGCTTTGGAATAGCCATGACGTGTTTAATGTCTTGTTCCCCACCTCACCCTTACCTGGGGATGTACAGGAAGCCTCTATAAATGGAGTTGTTGGGGGTTTTTTTCCTAGTTTCATGTTTTTTGCAAATGCAACAAGAGCCTAAGCTGTGACCTCTTCCTCTTTATGTTCTTTCAGCTTGGAAGGGGACAGACTATCTATGCAAACCCTGCATCACACAGTCTCTGTGCTGCCATGTTGTAATTGGGACACCTTGCCACCACCAAAAACTCCCAGTATATACAGCTGAATGTACAGCTGCTTTCTGTGGCAGCTGTAAGGATATGAAATAGGAATAACTTTCTCCAGTGCAGGAGTATTTTCTAGGATTTCCTGATTATTTCCTGGTTTCTGTCTCTTCAGCAGCTGCTGTATTCTATGTGGACTGTGAGGGAGGCTTGGCTTTTTAGAGATAGAAGCCATAGCTGCACAGTATCCGTAACCTAGTTTTGAATTGTGTGTTTAGGGCTTAATGATGCTTTGCCCCGCATTTCCTGGCCTCCTGATTGTTGCTTTTCTACTTCAAAGGGAACAACGTGCCCCTGTTTTACTCCTCTGATGACCGTGCTGCTTTGTTTGTGTGTATGCGGTGTCTGCCCACACACACCTGGGGATAACCTCAGCAGTACTGTATGTGGAAGAGGTTACAGACTAGGAGAACCAAGTCATTTCCATGGAGCTGGAATAATGGTATTGTCTATGTATGCTGAAATAACAGTTTTTCTAAGTGTAGCGTTTCTGTTAAGTAACTGTATTTGAGATTATTCCTTCCCTA
The DNA here is from genome assembly GCA_013400675.1 of Oxylabes madagascariensis. Taxonomy (NCBI): domain Eukaryota; kingdom Metazoa; phylum Chordata; class Aves; order Passeriformes; family Timaliidae; genus Oxylabes; species Oxylabes madagascariensis. The sequence continues at coordinate 209,656 of VYZR01005056.1, forward strand.
ATGACCAGATACTAGGTTTTTTGCTAATACATGTTCCTCTTTTCTTACCTCTTTAGTTGGATGTCTGGTGCTTTTTGCCTTTCAGTACTGTTACAGTATTTGAACCAAGTACATGGATGAGAAATATTGAAACAGGATGTTTTGTAACTTTTGTCTGCCCTGTACCCTTACCTTTAATGCTGCATTACTGTTCCTTACTGCCTTTTTTGTATGATTTTCAACAGCAGTCTTGAGTTCACATGTTGGTCTTAATAGTGCACCCGATTTTCCTTTTCTTTTTTCTTATCTGTTTAATATTTTGTACTTGTTAAGGATCAGTTGTTAGCATGATTTATTTCCAATAAAACCATGCTTTTCATGAAGTTTTCCTGATGGCCTGCAGCAGATCAGTGCTTTCTGCATCACCATTGCACGTCAACTTGACCTATAAGTAGAGTGTGGAAAGAGGTTCCAAGAGTAATTCTGAATAAAAGATTTTAAACTGGTCTCTGCTGAAGATGCTGTTTGTGCTCTTAATGTCAAACTCGAGTGGGGCTGAACCATCTGAGGGGATGAGAACCTCTCACATGTACATCAGAAAAGTGAAGTAAGGGCAAGTGTCCTTAGGCTGTGCTCTAAACCACTCAGGGTGAAATGAAATACAGCTGCAATTTTGTAAGTTACTGTGCCCCATGTAGAAGGCCGTAACTGGGGCTGAGGTAGGATTGTGTTCTTCAGCTGTTGTGGGCTACAGCCTGCCTTTAGCTTCAAACCCAGCAATTGTGACCTGGAGACATTTGAGCCTGGATTGTCACAGGCCATGGTGCCAGTGCTTTTCCTGCAGTGCCCGGAAGTACAAGGTGTGTGTAACCCCTGAATCCTTCAGCTCTGCTGAGGATGAGGGTGTACCAAAGGGTCACAGCAGTGCAGTACCCCCTTCCATCCTGCTTCCACAAGAGCAAGGAATTTGTTAGGATGGGTGGGTGGGAGGAAGAGGGCTGCAGCTGAGGTGGGGCCTGCACCACTCAGTGGCTCAGCCACACTGCCCAGTGTAGCTAGATGTGGCTTTGGTTCATTTTCCTTTCAACAAATCCTAAAACACATCAGGATGGCTATCCAAGAACTTCCAACAAGAAAAAAGCTTGGAGAAAAGGTCAGATAATTTCTTGCCTTTCATTTCCACTGTGGGAGTTCATGGTTGCTGCTTTGAGTGGACTGTATCAAGTGCACCTTTGAGCCAGCTGCAGCAGGGCAGTAAAGCTGATGAGGTTAACACAAAAAGTGCCCCCACTGCACAGATAACATGCTGTGAAAGCCTTGCTGCACAAACTGGTCTTTTTCCCCTCGCCCATTCATTTGCTATGATTTTTTTTCTGCTGTTTCTGGAAGTGAGCTACCTGCTGTAAAGACTCTACCTTCTACAAGACTCTCAGCCTGAGCTGGCTTCTGATTTTCATACTTGCCATCAGATAAAGCTGTTGGAGAGCCAGGGAGGTAGGACTTTGCTGCCCAACACCACCACACCTGCTCCAGGAGATTGTGCACCTGTCCAGCAGCAGGAACAGGCATTTCCTGAGTTGGAAAATAGTGTGACCACAGCCCCAGGGCAGGGTCTGTCTCCTGGGCTGGCACTGCTGGGGCACCTCCAGCTCTGGGGACAGCTCTGGACCCCTCAGGACAAGAGACACCGAGGGGCTGGAGCGTGTCCAGGGCAGGGAACGGGGCTGGGGAAGGGGCTGGAGCCCCAGGAGAGGCTGAGAGAGCTGGGAAGGGGGCTCAGCCTGGAGAAAAGGAGGCTCAGGGGGGACCCTGTGGCTCTGCACAACTCCCTGACAGGAGGGGACAGCCGGGGGGGTCGGGCTGTGCTGCCAGGGAACAGGGACAGGATGTCCTGGTTCCAGCCAGGACACGGATCCTTTTTGCAGTAGCTGGGAGGGGCATGGCCAGGACCTGGGGGTTGTTGGTACCACCCCATATTGCCCGTGGTGGGAGGGAGGGAGTCTCTCTGTGGAGTGTTTGCAGTTGGTTGTGCTCCATGGTGACCACTTTGCATGTGAATCTCTCTCTTTTATACACTTCAGTACTGTTGATTTCAGTTTATTTTCTTATCTCATTGCTATTTCCAGTAAATTGTTCTTATCTCAACCCCTGATCTTTACCTTTGGTGCCTCCAATCTCCTCTCCAGCCACCACAGTGGTGGGGATGGTGTGAGGGGAAGAGAGTGATTAGTGCATACCATTCCTAAACTACTAACCACACAAAAGCAAATGGCCTCAAGTTGTGGTAGAGGAAGTTTAGACTGGAAGTTATGGAAAAATTCTTCACAGAAAGGCTATTGGAAGGGGCTGCCCAGGGAGGTGGTTGAGAATCTGTCCCTGGAGGTGTCCAAGGAGTGACCGGATGTGGCAGTTCAGTGCTCTGGGCTGGTGACAAGGTGGGGATTGGTCACAAGCTGGACTTGATGATCTTTGACTTGGAGGTCTTTTTCAATCTAAATAATTCTGAGAGTCTGTGATTCCAATGTTAGCAAGGATTTTCTGTATCTCTTTTAAATCGAGGTGGTGGGTGCTGGAAAGCTCACCTAGAACTTGTAGGTCTAGGTAAAGTTTCTTGTAGGAGACTTTAACTTGTAGGAGACTTGTAGGTAAAGCCTCTTGTAGGAGACTCGGGGAAAAAAGAGGGTGTATCACCTTTGGAAAGAGGGGAAGGCAACTCAGGAAGTGTTCAAGGATGTTGCTGGGTCATGCAGAAAGAAAAATGGAGAGGTGAAAGCCCAATTAGAACTTAATCTGGCCGCCTCTTTGAAGGATAATAAAAAATGTTTTTATAAATACATTTATAAGGGTAAATACATTTTATAAATGGCAAAAAGAGGGGCAAGGGCAGCCGTCATTCTTTATTGGATGGGGGGGAAATACAGTAACTAAAGATGAGGAAAAGGCTGAGATACTTAACACCTTCTTTGCCTCAGTTTTCAACGAGACATTGTCCTCAGGACAAGTGACCTCCTGGACTGGTAGATGGGGACAGGGAGCAGAATAGCTCAGCTATTATCCAGGAGGAAGCAACTGGGGACCTGTTGAGCTACTCAGATGCTCACAGGGGTATGGGATCAGATGGGATCCATCCCAGGGGGATGAGGGAGCTGAGCAAGGAGCTTACCCAGCCACTCCCCATCCTTTATCATCAGTCCTGGCTCACTGGGGAACTCCCAGAGGAGTGAAGGTGGGTGCCAATGTGAGCCCATCCCCAAGAGGGGCTGGAAGGAGGATCTGGGGAACTCCAGGCCTGTCGGCCTGACCTTGGTGCCTGGCAAGGTTATGGAACGGATCACCTTGAGTGCCGTCACATGGCACCCACAGGATGGCCAAGGGATCAGACCCAGCCAGAGAGGATTTAGGAGGGGCAGGTCCTGCCTGACCAACCTGGTCTCCTTTTATGACCAGGTGACCCTCCTGATGGATGCAGGAAAGGCTGTGGGTGTGTCTGCCTGGACTTCGGCAAGGCCTTTGATACCATGAGCCGCAGCATTCCCTGGAAAAGCTGCAGCCCACAGCTTGGGCAGGTTGTGTGTGTCCAGGGCTTTGTTCTGATTGTTTGAGGATTGTTTGAGGATTGTTTGTTCAATCCTCTCTAGGTTAAGAACTGGCTGATGGCCATGCCCAGAGAGTGCTGGGGACAGTGCTGCATCCAGATGGTGTCCAGTCACTGGTGGTGTCCCCCAGGGATGTGTGTTGGGCCCAGTTCTGTTCAGTGCTTTCATTGATGATCTGGATGAGGGGATTGAGTCCACCATCAGCAAATTTGCAGGTGACGCCAAGCTGGGAGTGAGTGTGGATCTGCTGAGGGTAGGAGGGCTCTGCAGAGGGACCTGGACAGGCTGGATCCANAGGGAAAAATTTTCAAGAAAGCTTTTTCTCAAAACTGTCTTGGTAAACAACTATCTTTTGTTAAAACAATCTTTCTTCAAGTAGTGTTTTACCTTTCTAATTATTAAAGAAAAACATTTTAGTTGTTTTCTGGTTTAACTAATAGGATTAGAGAGGTGTCGTCTCTATTTACTAATCATATTAAGTCTGTATCAGAATACCTTACAAAAAGTAGTAAAAATTAGACAATAAAGCCTTCTTTCTATACTCTTTACCTTCTAAAATATTTAAAGTCTCTCATCTTTTTCTTGTGTTCTACAACAACAGAGACAGGGTGAGGACACAGTCTTAAGCTGCACCAGGGGAGGTTTAGTTTGGATGTCAGGAAGAAATTCTTCAGTGTGTGACTGGGTATTGGAATGGGCTGCCCAGTGAGGTGATGTTGTCACCATCCCTGGAGGTGTTTAAGGAAAGACTGGATGTGACACTCAGTGCCATGGTCTGGGTGACACAGTGGTGTTGGGGTCACAGGTTGGACTCGATGACCTCAGAAGTCTTTTCCAATCTGATTGTTTCTGTAATTCTGAACTGACAGCCTTTTGCCATCCATCTCCCAGAGCACAGAGGATTCCTGTTAGGAAGTCAAAGAACGTGTCTTCTGTCTAAGAGGACAAAACTTGACTGTTCAATAAGAATTTCTGCCAGAGCAACAGTGAAGGGAGGCATTTTTTAGGTTAAAAACAATTGTGGTCGATGCAAACTGTAAAGAACACCATTAGTCCTAGGTGGATTTTTTTAGAGTGGGTTTTTGAGACAGGCAGGAGTGGTCACAGACAACATACAGGCAACAACAACCACATAAGCCAAATTAGGATGTAATTTTAATTTTTTTAAATTAGGTGATCGTGTCATCACCACACTTTGTTAGCACTTTGTGTAAATTCAATGTGACGCCCTAAAAATTTCCACTTCCTTTCTGGTTTTAAGAGGAAACTGTCAGGACAAAACTGGTCAGTGCATCGCACACCATGAAACAGAAGTTATTATAACTTATCTAGGAAGTTATTCAGAGGTGGAACAAACTCCTTGAAGCCTTTGCCTTTATTGTTTCAGGCATAACTTACCAAGGATCCAGGCAGAATCTTCCAATGATCAAAGATGCACTGGAAAAACCTGGCTGCCAGTGTTGGATCTAAAACTGGCAGTAAAACCTAGTGGGGAAAAAAAAAAATTAAAAAGGGATGAGCCAGCTACAGGAAAAAATAGAACTGGCTTATTGTGAGTTTCTGCATAGACAAAACCCTAGAACATCCTAATGGTAGCTAGGAAACTGCTGCTTTCCAATTAATTCTTTAAAGAAGGTAAAAGTGAGGCCGACTCCCACTTGCGGGAAGATTTCATGTGACCGAATTAATTGGCAATAAAAATGCAAAATTCAATTCAGACAGAGAGAGTGGGATAAGGAGGAAAAGGTGTTTCACATGTCACAGGGACTGACCTGGTCAGCTTGAGCTCCTTGGGCTATTGTAAGCGCTCAAAAGTGTTAATTCAGTGTTCAGAAGCAGCCAAGGTGAGAAATGGAGTGCTTGCACCTGTGAGAAAAGGAACAGGACAGAAAACAATATGTTCAGTGGCAGCCTGCCCTTCATCATGAACTTGTGCAGTGTGGCTCAATTATTACCAAAGCAATTACTGCAGAGAAGGTTCCAGAAGGGAACACGAACAAAGCCCTGAAGACCCTCAGCCAGCTCGGGCCCTCCAGCATGGGAAAGGCAGCGGTGCACTAGGACAGACACGGAGGGCTAAAAATTAAACGTGGAAAAAGACCTCCTAAATACTCGAACCCAGCCACACAAGCATGTAAATTACTCTTTTAAGAAGTTAGATTGTCAGTTTAGACTTTAAAAGTTGACCATCTCTTGCTTCATCACTGATTAATTAAGGAGGTACCACACTGGTGCTTTGAAAGGAGCCACCTCCAAAATAAGACATGGCATTTCTTGCAGTTTTTCCATGCGAGGAGCTCCAAATGTGCCCTGTGAAACCTCCCGATGTCACAGGATACCCCTGAAGGGCATTTTTAAAAAGGGAGGAGTGAAACGGGACGCACAAACAAAACACAGTACCAGAGGAAGGTGTCTGTTTCACACTGTGAAGTTTCAGGGGCAGCATAAGAAAGATCACATTATTTTAAATATAGCCTTAGGATTGGCAAGAGGGTGTCCTGCCATGGAAGTTCCTTGGGCTGGCATGGTGTCCTCCTTTTAAAGCTTAAAATTTGTTCTAAATTTCCTACCCGGCTGCTGCTGGTGACCAGCTCTTCCTCCCAGGCTTGCTGCAAAGGAAAATCTTTACTTAAAATGATGGAAACCCAACCTGAAAAGGAAAAATCTGAGTGTGCAGGACCTGCCACGTCTTTCTGGCACCCTCTGCTGGCACCAAGGCCTGGAGGAGCTGGCTGCCAGGAAAAAAAGAGTAAATTATCTGAACTGGAGATGTCCTGAACTGAACATGTACAGGACAACAGGCTGACAACCAGTCTGATAAATACTGTACCCAAAAAACCCCATCAATTTGGCTTAGAAACATCACTACAGCTGCAAAACTCCCCTGCTTTGCCAGGATAGGTCTCACAATTCATAGAGGTGGAAAAAAATTTCCATTTTGCTCTTTTGTCCTTGCACTCACATCCTTCAGCCCTGATGGCCAAGACATTTTTTAAGCAGCTGGGCTGGTATGTTTCCTGCCCACCACCCAGCACTGCGGTCTGGAATTAATTTTTAAAGCAGGTTTTAAATCTTCTGATTGCTTTCAAGATAGTTAAGACAAAATTGGTATGCGAAAAGCTGTGCTTAGTGGTAAACAAATACTTTTAGGATGGAATGTATTTTCCAGACTTTTCGTGGAAAAATTCAATTTACTAGGAAAATCCAGTTATTCAAAGGTCAGAAGTTAATGTTTAAACAGTTCAAAAAGAGTTTTTTTAAAAAAACCCAATTCTTTCTGCTCTTTCTAGTTATTAGGATACTCATTGCTTGTTATCCCAAAGGTTTACTGATAGAAAGAAGTTGCCTGCAAATAGTAACCTCGTCAGAGGAAAGGTAATTTATAAAGAGCAATTTACCTACCCACCTACATTTTGCTATTTCCATTTAACCTTTTCATAATTTTAGAATAAGAAGCCTCCTAGAATTACAGAATGAGAATGGTTTGGGTCGGAAAGGAGTCTCACGTCCATCCAGTGCCACCCCCTGCCATGGGCAGGGACACTTTCCACTATCCCAGGTTGCTCCAAGCCCCATCCAGCCTGGCCTTGGACACTGCCAGGGATCCAGGGGCAGCCACAGCTGCTCTGGGCACCCTGTGCCAGGGCCTCCCCACCCTCACACACAGCAATTCCTTCCCAAGATCCCATCCAGCCCTGCCCTCTGGCACTGGGAAGCCATTCCCTGGGTGCTGTCCCTGCCTGCCTTGTCCCCAGTCCCTCTGCAGCTCTCCTGGAGTCCCTCCAGGCCCTGGCAGGGGCTGGGAGCTGTCCCTGGAGCCTTCTCTTGTACAGGTGAGCAGCCCCAGGTGTCCCAGGCCTTAGAAGAAGGTTGCCTGTCCTAAGGGTTAGCCTGCTAAACTAAAAAAAGTCTACATTTACCCTCTTACAATGAAATCAAGACAAAATAGTGTTTTACCTTAAAGATAGGATCCAGGATTAGCTGGCAGAATGTCTTCAGCAACTTCTTTCCATCTGGGCTGGTGGCTGATTTGCTGAGTTTTCCAATTGCTGGATCAAAATATTGAAAGAAGATGTTTATTTTTATTCATCCCATTTGAACTCGAGGAGTATCCACTTCCCCTGCAAATTTCCACGTAGTTACTTTTAAAAGAAAGCTTTGCAAAGTTTCACATCTAAGCAGAGATTCAAATAACAGAAGGTGGCTAATTTCAATATAGAATAACTTCTACAAGTCTGTGGAGGCAAAAGGATGGCTTTTTGTTCTTTCAGGCCTTTGTTGTTTTTTGTTTATTTGTTTACTATAGACACTGACTTTAGCATGCATTTTTTCCAGGTTGGACAGGGTTTGGAGCAACCTGGTCTAGTGGGATGTGTCCCTGCCCTTGGCAAGGGATTGGAACAGATGACCTTTAGGGTCCTTTCCAACCCAAATCATTCTGGGATTCTATTATTTTTAGGCTTTTACAGGGAAATAGGCACTTTTAGCAAGTTTGCTATCAAGAATTCCCCTACTCCACCCTGCTGTCTCTAACTGCATTTTGAAGTCTTGCTAAAATCATTTAAATAAGACAAATCCTGGAGGAACCTATGAGCTACATGAGTCAAGGTAGGTCAATTTATTACAAGGCACCAGAAGACAAGGAAATACATTGAACTTTCACACCTGTATAAATCATTCAGTTAACACCAAGCTGTGTACACAGCTAACAGCAAATCAAGCCTGTTGATTTCAACAAATTCAGGTTCATTAAACTCACAGAAATACTCACTGGAATCATAAGACTGGATTTGGGCTATCACGTTGTGTTTGTGCATTAATTTTACCTGTGCAGAACCAATTTAGATTCTGAAGCTGTGAGAGTGAATCTTTTCTCTCTGCTCCTACAGAGAAGGCTCCTACAGAATATCTGCACGACAAGAAATTTCCTTTCTCAGTGTTGCAGTATAACACTCAGACACTTAAATATTTTTGTTGCAGGAGCTCCAAATTCCCACCTGGGGCTGCCTGTGGGAGCTCAGCTCAGCAGAAGCACTTGTATGCACCGCTGACATCCTCAGAGTGTCACTGTGGTATCTCAGCATGGATCTGCAGCGTTTCTTCTGCTTCCTTTCCACCCCAGAGGCTTCTCACCCTCTCTTCCATTTCATTTCAACCTCAAACGCAGCTTTGAAGCAAGAGCTTCATTCCATACGCTGGGAATATTTATAACAAAGGTTAAATTGAAACTTGAGAAATATATTTCTAAAGCTCAGAGTAGGATCTGAGGATGAACACTTTGTGATGAGTGTTTGCTGTATTGTTAGTGAACTTTGTCTGGCATTTAAAATAGAGGCAGCTCATTCCTGCCACACAGATGGAACTGGCCTGACTTAAGGGTGGCTGAGATTCATGGAATATGAGAATCAGAGTAAAATCCTAGCTGAGAGACCTTTGTTTCAGTAACTAGGTAAGCTGCAATCAATTTTAGCTGTAAAATAAGCCAGTATGGGGAAATTCCATCTGAACAAAGGGAAACAGGTCTAAAAACAGGTGAGAGAGTCGGTCTTGTATCTCTTTGCTGAAAAAAATAGTATCTGAACCAGCCCAGTTCTGACAATTCCTCACCTTAACAGCTGGATCACCAGAGAAAACCTCCAATTGACTTTGCTTTTTTATTTTACAGTTCTCAGCTGCAACAGAGGAAATACCATTTGTCTTTCTATCCAACTGTGCTTCCAGAAATATCCAGCGCATTATCATATAATTACTGATAGCAAAACAGAGACATCTTCAGATCAGAACAGAGCAAATTAAATATCTTCTCAGTCAGGAACAGCAGAAAGGCCAAAGGTTTCTTGTGTGAGTGTCAGAAGCAAAGTGAGGCACAGAAAGCAAATCTTATGGATTTAAAGACCCACAGCTCCCCTTCAGCAGTTTGCCCCAGGCAGATGTCTGACATTTGGTATTTGAATGACACTGAGAAACTGCCTTGAGGTTACACATTTTGTCACTAGAGGATGATCTGCTTTGTGAATGCTCCCCTCCCTCCCAGTTGCTTTCATTCCCCAGTTCCTTAGTCTGAAATAACATCCACAAAAGAAAGAACGTGGGACAATGAGGGGGGAAGGGGACTGAAGAATGACTGTGAACTGCCATAAAGGTATGCAATTATTTTGCTTCAAGGCTGGTACTCTCTAAAACTGGATTACAAGCACAGCAAAGTTTTTATATCTTTACCATAATATCATTCATTGGTCCAGTTTCACCTTTTCCATACGTGGGAATGATGACAGTGACATTTTCCACAACACTCTGGTAAAGTTCCTCCACCTCCAGCTACAATTCCAGCAAAGAATGGTCCATTTTGTTCATCATCAGTATGGGTTTGATATGTTCTGCAATAGCCTGTCACAGAACTGTTTCTGTACACAAACCCCTTCATAAAATGTAAACACAATTAAAACTTGTATTATGTATGGGCAAGACCTCTAATCTACTTGATGGAGTGCTGAGTGGGAAAGTCAAACTGGTACCAAAACCATCATTCTCAGTTGCCTGTACTTTTCTAATGGAAGGAGAAGGGAGACAGGCTCCACTCTCCAGTATTTTACTGAAAGATCAACTTTATTTCCTGCATTCCCACATTATTTCCTTCATTCCTACACAGGTTGGACATGTGTTGCAGCAGCCCTCTTGTTAGAGGGTAGAAGTGGGCCAAGACACAGACTTCTTGTTTATCACAGCATGAAAAGGGTTTATTCCTGGTTTATTGCTCTTTACAGCTCAGCCATCCTGACTCCAGCTATTCACTGCCTCTGGCTGCAGCAAGCTCCTGCTGTAGGTTTCCCTTGCAGCCTCTGACTGCTGAACTATGACTGCAGGGATAAGTTTGCAGTCTCTGACTGCAGGCTTTTACCTGGCTAGACTGTGGCTGCCGGTTCCAACAGCAGGCTGTAACTGCAGACACAGACTGACCTCACAGCAGCAATTCTCTCCCCAGGATGCTTCTTCTTCATGATTCCCTGTTCCTTAAGGTTCCTCCTCCTTCATGATCCTCCCTTCACCAGCTAACCCACTCCCTTTTATCACATTTATCTTTATTGGCTATAGCTGTGACTCATCAGGAGCGAGGCTGAATTAGGGAATTAACACAGCTGTTACTTATCAGGGGTGAGGTCACCTGTATTCCCCTCTCCTACAGGTATGAAGTGCTACAATCTCCTAAGATAGAGGAAAGGCTGTGGGCTAAAAATGCATGTCAGAATTCATATCTTTAGAAGTTAAACTGTTAGAGAAACAAGCTTCTCCCATCCCTTATGTGTTTTTTTTTTCCTTAGGAAGAAGAAAGTAAAATACACTGAGTTCCTTCCAGCTGAAGAGCATGTTTACCTGAAACAGTCAGTCACAACAGGGGCACTGTCAGCAACAGGAAGGTTGCTGTGACTTCGGAGAAAAGAAATCAACATTTCCAGGGAAGTCAATTAAGTTAATAAGAAAACCCAAACCACCCCTGAACTGTTTGATGAGTGACAAGGTGCTGTCTGAGAGTTTACAATTCACAGAAATTGCACAGTAAGAGAAGAAAATAAATATAATAAATTAATAATATTTCATTTTTCTGCCGATTATATAAGTTGCATTGGTTGGGCAATTACTGTGCCAGCATTGTTATAGTGCCAACACTTCTTATACTTCAATATTTCAATTTCCAAAGTTATTAGAATCTAAAATTCTGCTTTCGGCGTAATTAGTTTTTATTCTTATTCAAAACCAACACCCTAACATATTAGTCACAGCATGGCATCACTGTGAGGCACTCGTAGATCAATGAATGCTCCAATTCACTTTTAAATTTATTCACTTTAAAACTTTGCAGTTGCAGACATCAAAGATAGAGGAAATAATAAGGCACAGCCCTCCACAGTAAGAAATCCACTAAGAATGAGGGATAATACTAAGAAACTCCCCAAAAGCATCTTCTTCCATACTGAGGAGCAGGTGAGAAGGGTCAGTGGTTACCATCTAAAAGCTCTCCTCCAAAATTGCCCAGACTGCATTCTGAGGACTGTGAGCTTCTGTTCTGTAGTGCACAGCTTGAGGCACATGTCAACTTAAAAAAGATCTGGCGAGAAGCAAGGCTTTCAGCAGAGCCCTCTTCTGTCTTCAGATTTTAAAGAAAAAGACAGGAAGAAAAGATACAAACAGAATTTACATAGATTAAGTTATGATAGATCTTTCTTGCTCTTTTTCTGTGTGTCTGTGAATCAGGCTCCTCAAGCTCTGAAGAAATCATGCTCTACACACTGAGGAGTCTGACAAGATTGATTTGTTCTGTTCTACTGTGAAATTCATCCTGAGGAGGGAGGAAAACATAATGAAAAATCAGCTATTGCTTTCTTTCAAAGTATACAAACGTTGATATGAAGTTTTAGAGTTTTAATGTCCTTAAATTCACAACCTAAAGAGGAGATGAGGTTGTTCATGCTTTTAAGCTTAGTATTACAAATATCCACTCATATTCTTGGTGTGCTTGTGTGAGTACAAAGAGCAGAGGCGTAACTTAAAATCCAGCCCTAGTTTTCTACCACAAAATGTCAACCACCACAGAAAATGAAGAACCCACTTGCAGAGACAGAACAGATCATCCCCTTGAAGTGTTCCAGGAGGGTTTGGTGTGCGCAGCTGAGAGGTGCAGCTCTCACCAGAGCTCCATCCTTCTCTCCTCCCACCTCTGTTCCTCACCGTGCCAAGCCCTGCTCCCACTCCAGCTCCTCATCTCCCAGGATCTGAGCCCTCCCATGTGAGCCCCTCTTCCCGGCCTCCAGCACATCCTGGGTCTCCTCCTTTCGGAGACAAAGCACCAGCTCTAGAAACTGGTGGTCCAGCTCAGCCAAAAGCCTCTTAAAAAACATTAATGAGCCACGTGTGGAATTTCTAGAGCCCCTTTCACAAATTATATGCCTGAAAGAAATAGTTCCTATTTCCATAACTCTTCTATCTCTGGCTAAGAGTATTTCCCCTCTTTCAGCTTGTAAAAAAAGAAAGCAAAAAAGAAATCCTGACCCCCAGAAGCACTGGTATTTATCTGTTAAGTACATGAGACACCTTAGCAAAGCCAGGTGAGATGTTACTAATCTTGGCCTGTCTCTTTAATGTGGTTATTCCTGCAAATCCCCTTAATGAAAGAAGTGCTTCACAGGGTCAGGGAAAAGGACAGAAGTGGGAGGAAAAAATGATGGGGAATAGTAAACAAGTAAACATAGAAATCCCATGTTATAGCAGTGGTTTGTACTTGTTGATGAAGTGAAGAAAAATACCCCACAAGAAACACCTAAATAAACCTTGTCTGAGCTGGAGTCACAAATATCTGAAAAATCAAATTAAGCTTGTGTTTCTATTGCTACACCAACAAAAGTTTTCAACACAGCTGGCATGCTAATGAGCACATCTTCCTCCAAGGATAAGGTATTAATTTAAAATATCAACCAGCACAGCTCAAAATATAATTAAATGTAAGAGACAAAATAGGATTTTTTTGTACATGAACAGATACACTGTGGATATAAATTACTGCATGTTCTCTTACTAACTTTGGATCTTTAGTTCAATTTTTTTTAATTGTATGCTTTCTCAGAAATTGGTTCTCATTAAAACAGCCAAGTTCTGTTTGGAAATGAGAAATTTCTAACCAGCAGTCTGGCCTCTTAACCCCAAAATGTGTTATTTCCCCACAGTCCTTTTCATTTATGGTTTCTTTCCTACTTAAAAAGTCTGCAGAAAACAACCAACCAACTGCTCCTTCTTTTGCCACCAAGAGAAACTTACTATAAACAAGACAAATTTTAGTGTATGTTAACACTTTTGTCAGTGATCCATCTCGTATGAAAGTACCTCATTTCTGAATTTGACTCATTAGGTTATTCTTCAGCTTAATAAAAAAAAAGATATTCCTTTTCTAGAAAGTTCTGCAGTGCTCTGGCCCCCAAAGTCTCACTCACAGCAACACTTACATACTTTTTCTGAACTTTGAACTATTTCCTCTCCTCTCCTCTCCTCTCCTCTCCTCTCCTCTCCTCTCCTTTTCTTCTGGTTTTTAAGTTGTGCTGTGCTAAAAAAACTATAAAATCAAGACTCTTAGCAAGAATTAAGTATAATGCCAGAAGCATGCTGTGTACACGTTTTTCATAATGCAAATAAATACCTAGGTGTTGAGAAATTCACCTACCTGCTCTTTGTCCTTTCTAATTTTACACTTGCTTACTGAACTTTGTGTCCAATAAATATTTAGCTAGCAAAGATGATTGCATTTTGAACTGAAACTTTTTTCATTGTCTTCAAGTTTCCGCCCCATTTATACACACAGGCCATACTGTGGTTTTCTTTTGGGACAAGGAACAGAGATGGCCACAGTTGTTTATTTTTATTTCATATTTTAAGCCTCCTACGTGTGTCCATTTACACTAATTGTAAATGTAAACATCATGGACATATTATTTCAACAGGACTGCTTCTTATCCTGTGGCAGGAACTTCAGGATTATGTATCAATAAATGTTATCCACTTCCAAACATTTTATTTGCCACTTCATTTACACATATTCCATCACAGGCCACGTGTGCTGCTCTGTAAGAGAGAAAGGCACTGGCATCACAGTGGTTTTGGTCTTAAATACAGTTGAAAACATATATTCAGATTAAAAATTAACAGTGACTTTAGTGTTAAGTGATTTTAATTGAAGAGCTGTTACAGAATTTCTGTTCTGTTGCGTCAGTCAGCAATCAGATCAAAGATGTCTTGCCATGAAATGCTCGCTGCAAAGAGGTTGAGATCCTCTGTGTGCTCCAGCAAGCAGGAAATTAATGAGGTGAAAGCAGTGCCTGTAGAAGGGAGAATCACCATCAAATCACCACTTTATTGAAAACAACTTCACCTTTTTTTCCCAAAACTCCCAAGTTTCATGGCCAGTGCAGGCAGAAAATGACCTTCCTTCCTTTTAACTTCTAACTGACTTTATTTGGGTAGCCCACACAGCACTGCTGTCAGTAATGCCTCCAGACTAGACTCCTTCTTCTGTAGGGCATCCCTTCCTCTTAAAGATGTTGAAATTCTTATTGTAATGAACAACTACATGCTTCACCTCAGAAATAAATATCCTGAAAGCCAAAGAACAATGAGAATGCTCACATAAGCTGACATGGGTAACTAGAATGTCCATTTCAGTAAAAAGTATCATTAATGCAAGGAAAGACTACAAGAATTCGAGAAAAAATTAAAATGGGAAAGAATTTTAATAGCATTAATTTTGAAGAAATGCAAAGGTGTGCAAGCTGTTTATCACTGGTTCACTAGAATAAAAACAGACTCAAAACAGGTGAAGCATGTTACAAAAACTGCAGTGATTCAAAAGAATCATAGAATCATAGAATCTCAGAGTAGTTTGGGTGGGAAGGGACCTTAAAGGTCATCCAGTGCCACCCTCTGCCATGGGCAGGGACACCTTCCACTATCCCAGGTTGCTCCAAGCTCCGTCCAGCCTGGCCTTGGACACTGCCAGGGCTCCAGGGGCAGCCACGGCTGCTCTGTTCAAAATCAATGGGGCAAGCTTGCTAATGGGAGAAATAACTTAGAAGAAAACCAAAAGACCCACCCAGTGAGTGTAACTTACTGATTTTGCCTATGAAAATCTAATCTAATCAAGGTCAGACTATTGGTCTCAGAAGTCTTTTTCAACCTAATGCTGTGACTGTGATTCTTCCTCTAGATGAGTCCATTGCAGCACTGTATCATACAAATAAATACATTTGGCCTTTTCCCAGCCTTACCTGAAGCAGTGCTCTTATTACTAAACCTGATTATCTGGGTCGAACCCTGAATGTTATGGTTGAATTCATGGCAGAAATTTGTGGGCAAAACATACAGGAATGTTCTAAACAATGACCTGCCCCAACCACACCTGCAAAAGAACGACAAAGAGAGGACAACCAACACCCACCCTACCTGTCCAGCTCCTCAGATTCACAGCAGATTGTAAATACCTGTTCCTTGTGAAACAGTGGGTGAGGGATGAAGCTGTTGTGTCCTGCAGTGTGCTGGCAGCTCCCATGTCTTCCCCCTCTCAGCTGCAGAGAGGGAGGAATATGAGGCTTACCACAAGACACTGGGCCAAGGCCTAGTTCTTTCTATATGTGGAATTATAAAATATCCTGAGCTGGAAGGGACCCACAGGATCCTCCAGTCCAGCTCCTGGCCCTGCACAGACACCCCAACAACCCCACCCTGTGCATCCCTGGCAGAGGTGTCCAAGCTCTCCTGGGGAGCCTGGGCAGTGCCAGCACCCTCTGGGGGAGAACCTTTCCCTGATATCCCACCTAAACCCGCCCTGGCACAGCTCCATGCTGTGGTGTTCACTGCTCAGCTCCAAGGGCCCTCCTTGCAATGGGTTTTTCTTCTGAGGATGTTTAGTTTTGATTCCAGGCTTGGAGCAGGTAGTCAGTGCTGTAACCCCTCATTAGTCACCTTTAAAAGGGAGTTAAATGACTGATCAGTTCCCTGTTGGAACGCAGGGATGACACCAGGTCCCTTTAAAAATAACTCGCTGTCATGGAAGGCACTAAAGTAATAACAGCACTTCACGTTTCTAATACAGACTTTCATCCGAAAACGTCTTTTAGAAATATTAGGTAATTAAATTGTCAAGCACAGAATGAGTGTGTGAATGACTTCACTGAAAAGCACCAACTTCAGGGACAAAGCTAAGGGAACATTTATACAGTTATACTTCCTAAGAACTGAAGGTCAGGAAAGATGAATCTCAAATCAAGCATATTATTATATACGAAGAGCTATGGGTGGGATAAATGGTTGTATCAGCCCTACAGAATGAAAGGTCCTTTTTAAAACCCCTGTCAGCCTTGGGTGGGGAAAAATGCTGCTGTAATTTTCCACAGTACTGCCAAAGGAGAACTTGCAGGTCTTGGCTCAACTCGATGAAGCTTAATAGGATTAAATAAGTTTAAGATAACAAAATAGCAAGAGCATGCACTCAGAGAGCACCAGAATGTGCGAATGAGGAAATTCTGGCCTGTGGAGATTTTTTTTGTTGGCCTTTTTTTTTTTTTTTTTCCCAAATTAATCCGCAATTTCAATGGTCATACACCCTCAGCCAGGAGTTCAACATCACATGTTGCCACAAGGGCATTGTTCATTTTATTAAAAAGCAGGTATTAGTTGCACCCTGCTCCTCAAAGCAGTACCATAACAGAGGAAAAGCTGTATCTGAGAGCTCCAAACTTTCTTTGGCCAGACAACTAGCAACTTCACATTGAGCAGGCTGCAAGCCCAGTGTGTTTGATGCCTTGTCAGTGCCTGTATTCAAGAAAAATAATCTATATGACCAACTTCGTTTACTTGGCCAAGAAAGAGAAGGGCTCTTTTGTTCATCTCCTTCCCCTGAAAAAGAAGAAATGTTCACAAGACACTTCCCTGGCAAGCTTTCCCTGCCCAAAGGCACATTTTTCATTTAACATATCTTCGAGGGGTTGTGAAGCAGATATGAAATAACTTCCTTTAAACAACCTGGTTGTGTCACAGCAGAGGGAAAGTGCTGTTGTTTCGTTCTCAAGAGCTGAGCAGCACTTGTAAGGGCCGTGTTTCTGCAGTCTGAACTTCAGTTCTGTGCACAGTTCTCTGTCAGCATGAAGAGTCCTTTCAGAAGACTTGATGTCTGGTAATAAAACCAGAGTTTTCTTGTGTCTGTGTGCATTTAAGCACACAATTTTTGGACCATTTTGCAGAGCTGATGCTCAGGCACAGTCCTGTTCATATCACTGAAATTTATTTTCCTCCGTCTTTCATTCCTTTCCAATTTATGCCAATCTGCAGGAAAACAAAGCTTACAGAAGTGTTGAAAAGTTTCCAAGTAAACAGGTTCCTGGAAAAAAACACCTGATGTACACTGGCAGGCCATTTTCATGGGCGTTTTATTCTTTGTATGACCTCCTTTCCATTTAAAAATGACAGCTCTTCCACAAAGTGTCATTCAGCTTGTTCCCTACCTACAAAAACCTTCTTACAGGTGCTAACCATTCCTCTTCCCACTTTTTTTTTTTTTTTTGCTAAAAGCATGGTCTTTTGTGTTTCTGGAGCAATTACTGTCCCTATTCTCTCCTCCACAGCATCGCCTTCAGCCCTGGATATGGAGAGTGCTGTACTGAACCCCCTCCTGGCTGTATCTTCAATCAATATAATCATCTAAATTGTTCCTGAAGAATGAAAGAGCTGTGTGCAATTCAGCACACATTTTAAAGGCAGAAGGGAAATTGAAGAGACATTATTTTTGTACTTGCCTTCTGCCAGACTTGATTTCTTTAATATGCTGAGGTTTGCTTAGGGGGAGAATCTAAAATGATTCTGTGTAAGTGATCAATTGTTCTGTGTTTAGAGCACTGTAAATAAGAGCAGACCAGCAATTCTGGAGGATTGCAAAATGTTGAAAAGAGAGGTTTGTCAAAGGGTAGCTGAGGCTTCATGAGGAGGAGTTGGTTCGAACTGTACCCAGTGTTTTATCACCATTGTACAGAGGGTACCAAGACCCAGAGCCCTTAATCAGTAACATATATTTGAACTGTTAAAAAATTGCTTGCTGATTAACACTTGTGTGGCAGGAGATGGCATGATGGAACAGGGGGAGCCATTTTAGTGTTTCTCAGAGTTTTAATCCATTTTCACGTACCCTGTTTTGCACTGGATCCACCCCTTCTCATGCACATACTCAGATTTTTCCTGTGTGTTTCATTTTGGTCTGGCTCCTACTTTCTATTCAATTCAGATAGATAGGTTTGCCTTGCTTTGTAGTGCATGGAGTATTTGGTTTTCCATTCCTTGTCTATTCAAATAAATCATTATAACATTTAGTGGTTTAGAGCGTGGAGTGCTCCTGTTCTGAGTAGGAGGGAACCTAATGTAACCCCCTCTTTCTGTTAACTCCTCTCTTGACCCAAACCCTAAACTCCACCCCTGCTCTGCCCTATAAAAACACCACGACCCTGCCTTTGCCTGGTCTTTCATCTTCATCCCCCTCCCAGGTGGTAATAAAATGGATTCTCGAGCTTAATTAAACAGAGACCCGTCTCATCTGTTGCTCTGCTGGCACTAGCAGCTGCAACCTCCCTGGGCATGATGAACTCTGTAGCTACACGATGCTACATTAGAGGATGGGTATTTCTGAAGTTTATTGGTACGTGGGCTTGTGTGGACAGGCAGGACTCTCTCTGGCTATCACCCAGAGTAGCCAAGCAGAAGAAAACTCAATTATCATTACTCTCTGGTTTCTACATCGGTGCTGCCTCAGATCTTGAGAACTCCAGGTACATCAGAGTAACTTAAGTCTGCCTTCACCGGCTGATACATAAGGTGACTTTGCCCTAAAGAATTCAAATTTCAACCCTCTCTGGATAAAAATGGCACAGCCTTACCTTAAAACATATTTTATTCTGTAAATCAAATGCATATTTTCCCATTTGCAGTATTTTCTCATTTGCATAATCAAAGCACTGCAGTTAACCAAAATCAATCTGCAGCCTATTTATTTTATTTACCAATTGCACTTCTCTATACCTACCACTAACAACTCTGAGGGATCCTCTGAAGACAGAAGGCTTGTCCACATTTTAGTGGGTTACCTGTTTGGATTTCTAGTAATGATGCATGAGAACTAAAAAACCCCTAACTTTATTACTAAGTCAATCTACAACAAAATCTTTTGCTGTTGTCAGGTACCTGATGGGGGCAACAGCTTCTCTTCAGCTGGTAATTCACATACTGACAGGGAGTAGTCCTGCAGGTTTCTCATCAAGGAACTGCTGGATTTCAAAATACTCAAATTATTTGCCTCAAAGACACTCAAAATAGTATTGTAAATATTCTGCTTTACGACATCTCTGTGCGAATAAAAGCTTGTGATGGACAAGCTCATGGGAGCAAAAAGGTGTTAAGAAGGCGTTTGTAGCACTGACCAACACAGTGTTAGAAAATCTGCACAACTGATGCCAGTAAACCACATGCAGAGCAGAAAAAGATTAAAAATTTTTGATTTTCAGGAGTGGGAAAAGAAAATCATGTTAGTTGTAAGTTGAAGTTGTTTGCCATAATATTCTTTGAAAAACAGTGGGTAGTTTTATCTCCCAGTATTTGGGATTTTCCAGGGTAGCACCGAAAGTTTCCTTAATCTGTTGCCATAGTGTTTTTGTTTTTTTTTTTTTAATTTGGAAATCTGTTTGTTTTTGTGGGTTTTTTTTTTTTTTGGTTTTTTTTTTTGGTTTTTTTTTTTTTTTTTTTTTTTTTTTTTTTTTTTTTTTTTTTTAAATCTGTCAAGCAGCATGTGTGTTTGAACCTTTGAGTATGGAACTTAATTTAGTCTTGATACTCAGGGGTATATAGTTATAGATTAAGTGTGATTTAAATTTTCTTTCCCTAGCAGGCTTTTTTCTAACAACACACCAGTCCTTTAAAGGTATTAATCAGAAAGCTGGTGAATTATTTTGCTATTTTTTTATTATGAACTTTTCTTTTTTTAAATTATGCATTGGCTACAGTCAAGCAATCTCCTTGGATTTTGCCTGCACTTCAGAGTCACCTCTGTCTACCTCACAAAATATGAGGCATTTGACAGAGATATCTTCCTTGGAGGCCTTACTTAGGGATGGAGAGAGACAGACACTTCAGGAAGGCATTTCAGCTTCTTGTTTGCCTGTGATGTGTTGTGACTGAATGACAAGAAGGATGTGCCACATGATATTATTTCTGCTCCTTCACTGGATGCCGTGCGAGAACATCTGATATTAATTCTAACACGTAACAGCAGCACATACGATCTGCAAAAGTGCTGCCTTAATGCTGCTTTTATTCAGCTCTCCTTAAATCAGTACGATTGCTCTCCTCATTTTAAGCAGTTTGCCCCCAATTGACTGTTTTTGAAAAGCTGTAAGAAAAAGAGTGCTAAGCAAAGATAATTATGTGTAAATTTAAATGGATTGTGTGATCATTTATGCTAGTGAGACACACTTTCTTGTCTGCCTGGACCAAATGAATGAGTAGGTAACTCATCCAAGCTCATTTAGAGTTTAGGGCTGGCCTCATTAAAAGGTATTTGACTGCATTTGGGAAATGAATGAAGGACATTACTGAAAATTTACATAATTTCTTTGCCAAAAGGTCCCTGCTTGTGAATGAAATTAACAATGCTTCCTTATCTTAAAATAATTTATTATTATAATATATTTTACAATTATGTATGATTATTTTAAATTACAATATTCAATACAGTGAAATGGATGTAGAAGTAGTTTTATGCTATCAAAGATTCAAAAGGGATTAGTTGTAGCGTTCATTCAATTCTGGTTGCAAAAGACAGGGTGAAAAAGCAGGGAAAGCAAAAGGAATTAAGCGTTTTTGTGCTTCAGGAAGGACGCAGGCAGATTTTCTGCAGTGTATCAGATAAGGGCTGCCACTCAGCCTTGCGGTAAGTTCGGTGTATTGGGAACATCTGCCAAATTGCTCTGGGAAGGTCACATCTGTTTGTCTGGGATGTGTTCTGTGGTGGGTTGAAAGGAGCGGTGTGGGCCGAAGCAGCCGGGCCAAAGGAGCCTGTCCTGAGCAAGGCCCATGCCGGGGTCAGCAGGAATCCAGGATGTTCCACCAGGAATGGGCAGTCATGGGTGAACCCTCCTGAACAGGGCTTGAAGTATCCAAGGAATCCGTTGAGTCTTTATTTTTCAGGAAATGAAGAGATTAAGACTGAAAGCTCCCAGCCTGAGCCAGGCCCAGCAGCCATGCTCCCTCAGTTCTCAAAAGGCACCGAGGGGCCGGAGCGTGTCCAGGGCAGGGAACGGGGCTGGGGAAGGGGCTGGAGCCCCAGGAGAGGCTGAGGGAGCTGGGAAAGGGGCTCAGCCTGGAGAAAAGGAGGCTCAGGGGGGACCTTGTGGCCCTGCACAACTCCCTGACAGGAGGGGACAGCCGGGGGGGATTTGGGATCTAATCCCAGGGAACAGGGACAGGAGGAGAGGGAACGGCCTCAGGCTGGGCCAGGGGAGGGGCAGGTTGGACATCAGCAGGAATTTTGCCTTGGATAGGACAATCAAGCTTTGGAATGGGCTGCCCAGGGAGGTGTTGGAGTCCCCGTCCCTGGAGCTGTCCGTGGGATGCCTGGATGCGGCACTCGGTTCTCGGGGCTGGTGACATGATGGGCCCTGCGCACAGCTTGGACTCCGTGGTCCTGGAGGTCTTTCTGAACCTGAATGATTCTGTGATTCAGTGGTAAAACCACTGCCAGCACTCTAAAATCTGTGATGGAGGAGAAGTCACTTGGAAGCCGAGCTGGATCAGCTGCCTGGGGCAATCTCTGGTCACAGCCTGTGGTGGCCCTTTGAGGTAGCGGATGTCACAGGGCTAAGCTGCAGTTCGTGGTGGCCAGAGGAAGGGAAACCTCACTAAAGGGAGGTGGAACAACCCTTCACAGTTATATTAATCGAGGTTGGTGAAATAAACACAGGGTTTCACCATATTCCTCTCATATTCAGTGGTGGTGTGGGGTGGTGTGTGGCCTTGGTTTAATGTTTTGGTTTTTGGGAAATTCCTTTCCCAGGAAACTTTCTGTAAACAAGAGAGATGTTTTTGTAACTGTACCTATGTTTATCCATTCTTTCTCACAGGAGAGGTTTCTTGACAAACATCTGTTTTAACCAATATGATTGAAGAGGTCTGCCTTTGTTTTACCAATCAAATTAGTCTGTGTAAAATACTATATAAGAGAGTCACATCTCAAAAATAAAGGTTCACTTTTTCTTGCCTTCTGATCAAGAGTCTGCATCGTGGTTTGATGCTCAACAGCGACAGTGGTGAGATTGTAATAATCAAATTCATGCAGGTTTTCTTTTTAAATATGGCCCTCTTCTAGCAGAAATGATCAACATACCTCTTTCAGAGCTACTGTGAAAGGAGGTTAAAAGCATTACTTCTACAGTAAAATCACTGTTAAAATATTTCTACTTACCTGAGTGATGATAGGGTAGTTATAAGAGCTTTTTGTGTAGTTTCTCATTCTTTCATCTTTTAACATAACTACTACTTCGCTCACCCAGCAACAGTCATGAGCAGGTTACTGTAATGTTTAATGCGCTCTCAGTAAAAAAATGGCATTTTAAGACTGACTGTAATTAGAGGTAAAAGCAACTCTTGTTGTACAAAATATTTACTCCTGGTCAGTTCTTTACAAAGCAGTGTTTTTCGTTTCATAAGCAGAAGGATGGTTTTTGTACGGTCATACTTCCAGGACACTTTTCAGTGTCTCTGCCATAACTGTGACCATAACCAGGTTTCTGCAGAGCAGGCGACTTTGTCAGTGAAGCATGAGATGAAGTAGCATCTAAGCCATGCCTTCAAATTTTCGTTTGGTCATAATACCAACAGGTCAATGGATCTGTTTTTCTTATTAGTGGGAACAGATAGGAAGATTTTTTTCATCCTTGGGCTGAGCATATTTCATAATCAAATATTCCTTTAAAGCTGAGAAATGACATTAACATTATGAAAAAAAAAAAAAAGAAAAAAAGAAAAAAAAAAAAGAAGAAGAAAAAGGAAAACTTTCTCTCCTAGGCACTGCCATATGTCTTTCCAGGTGGAAATACAACAGGGTGCAGTAAGGCAAGGATTGTGCAGGGCCCCTGTTGTGCTTGGCTGTTGGAAAGCATATGGTGCAATAATGTTCCAGTTCTGACTGTGAATTTTCCTTCTCTTGTCTTCTCTGGCAAATATGATTGTTCTGATATGTATTCAGCTCTTCTGTTTGTGGCTAGGAATAGCGTGTTCCTCCATCTTCAAATCTACCTGTAAGATCAGGTCACACATCAGAGAAAACTCCAGAAGAAAAAGAGGAAATGTATGAAACCTTTTCTCACTAGTTTGAACCACTTTTACAATGTTGAAGAGTTTGCAGAGGCTTGGATTTTTCATCAGCCTCCATGGAAACTTTAGGATGCTGAAATTCCAGGAGAAGGAGGTTTTCCCCGTCTTGAAAGAAAACAATGCTGGTCCTCAGGCAGTATTTATGCCCTTGCCATAACACTGACCTGCAGTTGGCTTGGTCTCAGTGCTTCCTTCCTACCTTTGGAGCTGATTGCTTGGGAAGTATTGCATTTCAGAATTTATTGTTTGTTGTTCAAGTTTCTCAGTGCACTCTTCATGCCGTGATGCTACTGAAGGTTTAGCACCACCTGAGTGCCTGTCCTGCTCCTCTCTGCTTGGACAGGCATGCCAAGAGCTGCACAGTGAGCTTCTTTATCCCCAGGGCCTTAATTTCTGTGGCATGTGGTGAAATGCTTTGGACACTTGTGTAGTCGGAGATTATAACAAAAAGCCGAAGTAGCTGTATTTGTTTCAGTCTCATACCTCAGTATCAGGTCAGTGCACAGTACAGTTTCTGAGGAAGGCTACTGCTTGTGGCTTCTGAGGAAAAAGGCATAAATCTTGGGCACGTGGCAGTTTTGAAATAAGAAACTCATGCAGGGAAGTTCATCTGTAATCATAAGCAGTTTAATGACTGGCTTCTGTTTTTAAGATGGAGGGGGCTATATCTCTCTCCAAAAACATCCCATTGTTATCTCTAGAGCTATTATCTCTGTCTTAACTGTGGGTATTTCCATTGTCCAGTCTCTTTTAAAAACCCTATTTGGTTATTGCCGTCTGTGATTTCTGCCTGCAGAATATCCCTTGGAGCAAAATGAACTTCTCACAAAGTTCCCTAGGTTCTGCACTGTGGTACTCAAACATTTAGAAGCCTCAATGTATGTTTGGCAGCAGGGCTGGNGTTCTTGACAGAAAACTTTCTTTTATTTCTCAAATGTTGACCAGAGCAGAGGTGGCAGCATCTATGAGAATGTTGTTTGTGACATTGGTAGCAAAATGGCAGCATCATTTTGCTTTCCCAGCAAGTGTGTGCTCTATCAGCACTCTCCGTAGGCTGAGTATTTATTGTATTTTATTGTGTTTTAGTGTTTTTGTTCTGGGGTCAGGGTGCTGCTCCACAACCAGAGCAAAAGAAGGCAGCAAGGTTTTCTGAAGGTGATAGTGGACACTGCTGTGTTGATAACAATATCCCTTGGAAGCAGTAGGACCTCATCTTCTCCCTGCTCAGAAGCACCAGATCTCTTCAACAGCCTGCATTGCACATTTACAGCATTTCTGAAACCAATGCCTTTTGATCTGCTTTGTTTCCCTCGCAGAGATAAAACTCTCTGTGGGTTCTCCCTCCTGAGATATTCAGTCTGAACTTGCCACTTCTTGATCCTCAGGACTGGGTGAAAACATTGTTCTCTTTTTCTTTTTACTGACTTTTCTGTGTGAGGAAACAAAGTTTTATCCCTCCTATTCCTGTATATCCCATTGAATCCTGCAAATATATCTGGTTTGGGAGTTCTGAAAGCTGGAATATGGTACAGCAATTAATTTCACTAAGTTAAAAGAGTCCAAATTTAGTGGTGGTTTGATTTAAACAGAGCAAGTTCAGAGCTTGGAGAAAGCATTCTCCAACTGCTTTTTAAGTGAAGTAAACTGCTAAATTACTACAGAATTGCAAAGGTTTGGTACAGAATTTCAGAGTTATGGCACAGAATTGTACAAGAAAGGGTACAGTCGCAATGTAGCTTCTCTTCCACCATCTCATCTGCA
>VYZR01005071.1:9338-22949 GCA_013400675.1 Oxylabes madagascariensis
ATCTTCCATCTCCAAGAGATGGGAGAATTTTAATTCCTGGCACTGAAGGCAGGCTTGAATGAGAATATGATTAAACTTTTATAACTGCTCAATGTTTTCTTGGCTCAATCAATATTCTTTTCAATAAGCCCTTGGCCTGTTTCGGAAACACAGCCAATATTTGTTGTTCAGTAAATGGGGTTTTATTCTTCATTTCCACTGATCTGATCAACAGAATGACNACTTAGCCAGGTAGCTGCTATACAAAAATACCTGAGAACACAGCAACATGCTTGAGGACTTCCTGGTGTGTAGAGAAGGTTCCATGCCCCGTGTAATCCTACCATCCTTGCTAACGCTGCAGTCTCGGTTATTTGGAAGCAACTGAGATACCGCTGCCCTGGCTATATTTACATCCCCCTTTGCAGGACAGACCCAGCAACATTTCACTTCCATAAAGATTGCCACAGATGTAAGAGAAGCAGAGGATGGAAAAGGGAAGGGAAATAGTAGCTCAGACATAGCTCTGTTTTGGTTTTGTTCCCCACAGCAGTGAGCTTAGCTTAGAAAAGTGTAAGTCTTCACAACCAGAGCCCAGAAAAACAATTTTTTCCTGTTTTCTCCTGGCAAACACTTCTGCTCTTTAACCCCATAGAGCCTCTATAACCAGACACTGCCACAGCAATTCTGCCATTCTGAACATGGCCTTTCACTCCCTGCATACAGTAGTTCTCTCAGCCAACTATAAATGTTTAGGAGCAGTTTTCTAATTAAGACATAGACACATCCTTGTAATGAAACCAACATTTTCTAGCTGAGGAATAATTGGAAATTCATCTGATTTGAGGGACCAGGCAGATGTTGTTCAATCATGAAGACCAAATATTTATTGTGACCACTTCAAAAGTACCTTGTGGGCTAACACTGGCTTGCCCAGCTCTTTGTTAAACAATTGCAAATGNGCTGTGTTCAAACATTTTAAAACAATTTAATTGGCTCATGCAGGACAGAGGTTAGGTTGCAGTAATGATTACAGCACATCTTTTAGTGGTCTCTGTCACAGATGAATGTGCTTTTATATCACCTCCAATGTACTCAACTGCAATCATCCATTTGTGCAAGCTGGAAGGAATGAATGGGGTCACACAAAGTGGTTGCATCCCTTCCTTCAAAGGTAGATCGAAAGGGACATGACAAGCAGCCGTGCATGCCTCAGGAGGACCAGCATCCAGCGGGGAGATCCTAAGCCTTCCATACTGACGTGTGTGGGAGCCCCCAGGGGAATTGGTTATGATTAGTTAAATGTTAGTACTGTCAAGCAGTTAGACCAGAATTTAGGCGCACCCTAGGGTGCACTTACAGCCTATTCACCGATGTGCCAACAGCATGTGCACAACCCTGGGCAAATCATGTTACTCTGCGCCTTGGGTTTTCTGTCTATCAAGGCAAGGTTGATAATTCTTGCCATGTTTTGTGAAGCAGTTTGATATCTGTGCAAGAAAGGCACGATGTGAGTTGTGGCATTTGCTCAGCACGTTGGGGACACTCAGCTCTTTGCCAACCCAAGCAGGAGCTACAGAGCTGCTTCGACAAAACACCAGAGAGATTGAAGAGTTTGGAGCAAAAGTCAATCCAGACAGTTTCAACAGATGCTGAAAACTGAGGACAGTGGAGAGTAGTGAAGGGGACAAGAATTTCTCATTCCTTTTCAAGGAAATTCTCATCCTTTGCTCCAATGGTAATACAATTCTATTAGATCAGATTCCTGAGCTTTGTACCCTGAGCTCTAAATGATTAAAAATTAGTTTTGTTCTCATTTCTGCATTCCCACGTGTGATGGGAAAAGAATTGATCATTTCATGGTGATTGTTGTCCTAATAATTGCTTATTCCTTGATCCATAGATAGAGTGGTTGAACTTGGGGCCTGTCTTTATAAATGAGCTGGCAGTCAGACAAATTTCAGTGATCAGAAGGCTTCAGAAATAACCAGGTTATACAGCAGAAATAACCTGGTGTAGGTTGAGTCCTGCCAGCAGCCAAGCATCCACGTGCACCCCAGAACAGACGAGAGAACAGGAAGAGAAAATGTAAGAAAACTGAGGAGTCAAGATAAAGACACTTGAGTAAGTGACAGAAGGAGGAAAACATTCCTATGAAAACTAAGTGATGAAAGGCAATGAACTCACTATTTCCCACAAGAGAAGTCTCCAAGTAATGGCCAACATGAAAGAAAAAAACACCTCATCTTCTTCCTCTACCCCCGGTTTTATTGCTGAGCACAATGTTATATCACATCAAATATCCCTTTGCTCAATTCAGGTCAGATGTCTTATTGGGTCTCCTCGTAATTTCTTGCACAGGTCCAGCCTTACTCATACTCACTGGAGTGCGGGAGGAGCAGCACAGTGGGGAAAAAAGCAAAAGCCTTGTGTTTGCAATCACTGTTCAGCAATAGCCACACAACTATTGTCTTACCAACACCACTTCCTTTAGCCACAAACCCAGAACTTAACACCAAAGGGCTGCTATGAAGAGTTAGCTTCATCCCGGCCAGATCAGAACCAAAAAATTAAAATAGTGAAGTCCCATTCTGGCAGAGGAATGATGAGACTGGAACTAATAAAATTACTCCCAAACAAAATTACACATGCTCTTGACAACTGGGGACAGTACAAAGCTTTCAGAAAACAAGCGATCTAGCAAGTGCAGCCTTACAGCCTGCTCCAAATATGCTTCCAGCAGAACTGGACACAATTTTCAGAAATAGGGACCTAAACAATGTTACTCATCCCAGGACTGCGTTTGGAAGTTCAGCAACATCTTTGACTAGACAAGCAAGATTTTTGATGCCTTCCTGATGGCCAAGTGTGATTGGTTTTTTGTTTTCTTTCTTTCATGCTTTATATAAGCAGTTATGGAGTGCCTGGGTGTGTTTAATTATGATAATGTTTGGAAACATTTGTTTGTGTAACAGACACTTATGCGGGGACTGCCTTATGTGAAGAAACTAATTTATGACTTTGGATGGAGTTGTAAATAAGGAGGAATAAAATAGCGCTTTCCCTCCCACCTCTCAGAGAGCAGGGAAGGAAAGGCTCCTTGCAGAGGGAATGATACAAAGTGCCTGCTGCAGCACCTGGCCTGTGCTGACTCTTCTACTGTGGTGTTTTCCTGGGATGCTCACACTTCCCTTTTCCACAGCTCTCCTGCATGCCTACAGCTACACTCCCCTCCACTCTCCTCAGTGTTTTTTCACAGTCTCTGAATCTCTAATTATATTCACTGGCTTGACACAAGCTGAGCTGTACAAGGCTTTCTGGAAAAGAGCAGTTATTTTATGCTTTCATACTCCCTTGTACAAAGAGAATGAGCAGCATGCAATCCAGAAGAAATACACTGAAGAAAGAAGAGTTTGTCATTTCAACAGTCAATGTGAAGTTTTGGCTGCATCTGAAGACCAACATTTACAGAAAATAGATGTGTAAATTGCTTTTTGTATGGTACTTTGGAGGCTGCTTTCAGAAAATTATTTTTTATTCCAGATGCCTAGGTAGTCAAGCATACTGACTGACTGGAGAGAGTTCAGAGCAGAATAGTAAAAATGATCACTTAGTGCAGATGTTTTGATTTCTATTTTTAAAAAGTTATAATTGGATTAAAGGGATAAAATACAGCTTGAGGCTGGACTAAGTGATGAGATGGGGAGGACACAGGCCTCGCCAAATATGATTAAACACCAGGAATAAAACAATTACACACAGCAGTAAACCACAGGGTAAACAATGACACACTCAGAGCCACAAATTATTCTTCTACAAGGCACACTAATCAAAGAATATTGAAGTTAAATCTCCTGTTGAACATTTCTGTACAGACCTACTGAACAGAAAGGCAGAAGATGTAGCGCTTGGACAGAACAGAGGATGAGCTTCTGGTGCTACACAGGCACTGAAGTTTTCTTCTTGAAATGTCCGTTCTGTCTCATATTAATACATTCTCTTTTCTAGCAAAAAAATGGCACAGTGTTCACTGTTTACTTATTACCAAGTAAACAGTGAACATTGTGCCATTTTCTTTACCTTGTCAACAATTTGAAGCACAATCTTGCTTTGCAGTCTACATAGACACACCCAAGCATTAGCTAATCTTTATTGACTTCGTGGTTCTTAAAGTCATGCAGTTTAAATGTTTTTTGGTTACACCTTATCAAATATACCAGTTACTGCTGGTTTAGGACAGTTTTCATGCACAGCTACTGAATGTCTATCTCATTTTCTCCTACGGGTGGTAGAAGAAGCGCTCCTGTCACTCTACTGAGGTGTACCATGAATTCAAAACAGACAAAAGTAAATTCTGGATAAAACTGAAATAACTGGATAATACCCTTGTTTTCCCAGCTTGGTGATAACCTCAAATATAAAATAAGTCAGGGGCTACTTCTATGATTTCTGGTATAAAATTACATATTAAGGAATTAAAAGACATTAAGGCTGTAAAGTGAGTGAATCCTAAGCTAGGAAATGTCAGAGGAAAGTAATTAATCTCATCCTGTGTGTGCACTGTATTTCAATCTTAAGTTATCAAAGCACTTCAAGGGGACCACAGAACACTACCATGAAGGCCATGATGACCCTAAACACTCTGGTGAAAGATCAGAGATATTCTAATGCTTCTTTTTCCCCTACAAGCAACTTAATGATGCATTTTTTTCCATATGATTAGCACTTTGAAAGTTGGAAGTATAGAATAGTTAGTTACCTGTTATTTCCTTTTATCCTTCTCTAAATGTGGGACTCCAGGTCTCATTCCCTGAGCCTCATGTAAAGCTTGCCCTGAGCATGTATAGATTTCTTTGCCTGCTAATAAATCCCTACTACTATTCCAAATTATCCCAATATTTGACCATGTTGAAAGTATCACAGAAATTATATTTCATCTATTCAAGGCAGTGCAATAGCATATTATACTTATGGGAAAGGAAAGATTATAGGGACTTTCTTCAAACTACTGACTGCCCATCAATTTTGTCAATTTGTGACATAGATTTATTAACTTATTAATTTAATAAATCTAATTTATTCAGGGTAGTTACACTTTTTTCCCCCTATTTTTAAATCTTAGGAAGTTCATATAAGCTTTGATATATTCAAAGCACGACTTGCATCAATGTGAATATAAAGATAAAGCATTGAGAGCTTCAGCAAATCTACCCCCAGGTATGTATCAAGAAAATAAAGCCTACAGAATTAGACGTTCCTCAGTGAGATTCTGGGTTTTTAAGATGATTTGTCCTGCAGTCACCCTGATGGAAATACAGTGACAAATGTACAAGTGGGACCTGTTGTGTCATCTTGAAATTACTGCACTCAACTTTTCCTGCAAGCTGAAATCAACACTTCAGTAGTCTTCTAGCTGGCTTGCTCAGCACACACATGTGATTTAACCACTGAGTGCAGTACTTCATGCAGTGGTGGCAGAAAAATCATGCCCTGAAAAATAGTGAGGCCTTAATGAAGAACCAGGTAAAGGGTAAGACCTGCCAGAAACAGGGTAAGGCCTTAGTACAAAACTTGTCAGCTGTGAAAACTTCACATTCACGTAACAGTAAGAATGCTTAAATGTGGATGATGTATTTTTCTGAAGTCCTATCATTAAAAAAAAAAATAAAATTTAATACAACTGACTAATAAGTAAGTAAATACAGACCAGCTTTAAACAATAAGGGATTATGAAAAATGCATGTCTTTACAATACCAAAATGGCAAATGTTTTTGTAATGGGAGGTTTCCAGGGAACTTGATGGGCTGATGGTATTTTGCTTTTTAAAAAATCTTTATTTAAAGAAAAGCAATGGTTACTCGAAGAATATCGGGAAAGAAGGGAATGGTATCCAAAATACCAGTGCCAGTGGGCAGATAACGCTTTGGCTTTGCCAGTTCCACTCCTCCCCAGAGGTCTCCAGCCTGCAGCCTTAGGGGACCAGCTGGAGAGGGACTGGGGAGGGCGTGACTGCCGGCCACCAGATTCCACAGACCCAACTCCTCTGGCCGTCTGTGCCGAATCCCACAAAGACACGACGCTCAGCAAATCCCTCCCAGGCGCTGCCCCGATCGGAGAGAGCCGCGCGGCGCCTCCTTCCCCTGGGCGGCGCGTGCTGCCAGCGACACACGGGCCTTGCGCGCAGGCAGAGCCGTGCGCAGCAGCCAATGGGAGCCCGCGGACGGCGGCCGCCGCCAGCCCGGCAGCCAATGGGAATCCGCGGCCAGCCGCTGCTGCCCTGTAGAAGAGCGACTCCGCGCCGCGCCTGGCTTGGCGCCCAAAGACAGGACTTGGAGGCGGGGTGGTCGGGCACTTAGAAGCGCCAGCAGCCAATCAGAATAAAAAGCTCGCCCATCGCGCGCTTGAATTGGCTGCAGCGCTGGAACTGATTTGAGCAAGAGCCAATCGAAGGCGGCGAGCGGGGCGGTGGCCCGCGGTTTGAATCGGGGCGGGAGCGGCCGGCCGGGCAGCGGCGAGCGGGGGGCGCCCGGCGGCGGGAGCGGCCCGCGCCATGGAGCGGGATGAGGCGGTGCAGGAGGGGCTGCGGCGCAGCAACGCCCGCTTCGTGGCCTCCATGAACCGCATCCTGGAGCGGGTGAGCTATGGGACCGCAGTGGCCGCGGGTTCCGGGCGCCGTCCTGAGGCGAACGGGGAAGCGGGACTGAGAGTAGCGGTGCCGTCTGTGCTGAGCCCCGCACTCCTGCGCCTTGGCAGGAGCGAGCTCCGGGGAATACAGCCACACACAGACACCTGGGGCTGCCAGTGCTGGATACGCAGCCTAGCCACAAGTACGAGCTGACCTGATCGTGCTCTTAGCCCCGATGAACTTGCGTTAGACGGGGGGGTTTCAATGAAACTACTGGAAGTGGGGGACGCCTTCTGTGAAAATCCTTCTCCCTTGAGAGCCATTTCATGTTTAAGGTGTGGGAATGGGCCTCCTCCGTGCACAGACGCACACGTTTATCCCGGGATGCGAGCTTTCCCGTTTGGGAGACGTTTCGTGCTGCCACCGGGCTAAATCTGGCTCTAGAAGCTTTTCCTCGACTAGTGGCATATTAGATATTCTTACGTGTCATGAGCTGTTGGTCTGAGGTGGGGGCTGCTTTTAGTTTCTACAGCGGAAGTTTGGATGAAACTGTAAGAGACCGACAACAGCTTTTGAAAACTCTCTGGAGCCCTGTTTTGGCGCTGCCTGGCTTACGAATTGAGGCTCAATGGCTCGCACACATGCTTAAAATACACCGGTTTCCTCTAGGAGTTAACATTTCCAGATTGCTGACCTCTAGCTTTATCCAATAAAACAACATACTGATAACTTCATGTTTAGGATAAAACAAAAAATTGTACTAAAATACGTAAAACAGACGTTAAAGATATTGTTTTGATCGGTTGTTCTAATATTTAATGCTTCTTTTTATTTAGTATAATCAACCTTTTGAAGATGACATACTTGTTTCCATGGCTACTCTCACTTATGATACACAGGATGGTAAGAACTCCTTAAAGCTACAATGTTTACATACTGTCTATTTACACTTAGTAAAGCATGCAAGTGTTGGCAGCTACACAATATTTAGGTGTGACAGACTCTGAGTTTTGTTCACTAAGGTATGGCATTTCATATGTAGACTTTGGTATAATGCCAAGAGTTTATTCCTATGTGCACTTTTAGTCTATTGCATGCTGCATTATAGACAGCAGTTATTGGCAAAGTTCAGGACAGAAATGGGTAATGTTTGGGTAACTTGTAAGAAGATGAATCAAAATGGAGAAGACTGAGAGGAAGCAAAGGTGTGGAGACATTAGCAGGAGTTGATATGCATGAATGGATTGTGTACTTTCATCTCTACTTAGTAGTCTGAATATACCTCTGATAAATTCCTGCTATGCCAAACATCAAGGTGGAGTAGGCAGTTTCTTTTTCACTGGATATTCCCATATGGTTAGCATAAATCTAAGCCGCGTGGGCCTGTGACAATATTTATCTAATTTTTTATTGTAATGGTTGATTCATTATAGAGCAATAATGCTTATGGAAAGCTTATTGAGAGAAAAAAAGCTGTTGTTTTAAAATATATTGCTCAGGGTTTTAGTGGGACTTGTGACTTAGCATTGTGGTGGCTTTTTTGGGAAATGGAATGTTTCTGGCAGGTTTTATTATCACTGATGTGAGGATTATGATACCTGGTGGTGGGTTGACGCTGGCTAAATACCAGTGCACCTATGAAAAAAATCATTCATTCTCCTCTGCTATAGTTGAGCAGAGGAGGGGGAAAGAAAATTAAAGAGCTCATGGGATGAGATAAAGATTAGGAGAAAAACACTTTAAAAGGTATGAAGGAAAATTTATTAACAGAATCATCAAAAAGATGATAGTGAGAACTAAAACCTTTAGAGTACTTTTCTTCCCCAACCAGTCTTTTTTTCTTTCTCACCAACAGCATAGGAAGACAAAAACATGGGGTTTTTGGTCAGTGTGTCCCTTTTAAAATTTGTTTTTTCAGCTCATTAGGGAAAGTAGTCTCTTTTGCTATGCCATGGGGTCCTTTCTACTAGAGAGAGTTTTCTGTGAACTTTTTTAATGTGGTTTTAATTTTTATGAGTCGCAGTCTCACCCAAAACCTGCTTCAACGTTGGTCAACGGGCAAAGCAGTCTTCTCACATCTGCTTTTCTCACCAGTGCCATTAGTTCATGGGGTGTAATTTTAGCTGTTCTAATATAAAAGCAAGGAAACTCTTACTCTATCTCTGGAAGCACGGGCTCATTCTCTCTCTCTCTGTTCAAGCCTCTCACCAGATCACAGCTTCTCAGCATTCACACGTTCTAATGTGAGCACTTTTTTTCCACGAACTGTGAGTGAATTCTCCATCCTTCTATGCACTTCGTGAATTACAGGGAAATAATTTGTAATATTACAGTCTTCACCACAGCTTGTAGAAGAATTTCAGCTCTGAGGCCCGGAGCACTTCTTTCTCCCCCTCCCTCCTTTGCACTGGCTTTAGTGCCACCATGCTGTTTTCTTCACCTTTCCCTTTTTTCTGATCAGGGAGAGAATTGGTGTCTGTAGGTTCATTTGTTCTCAAGTTCTATCAATTNAAGGTATGAAGGAAAATTTATTAACAGAATCATCAAAAAGATGATAGTGAGAACTAAAACCTTTAGAGTACTTTTCTTCCCCAACCAGTCTTTTTTTCTTTCTCACCAACAGCATAGGAAGACAAAAACATGGGGTTTTTGGTCAGTGTGTCCCTTTTAAAATTTGTTTTTTCAGCTCATTAGGGAAAGTAGTCTCTTTTGCTATGCCATGGGGTCCTTTCTACTAGAGAGAGTTTTCTGTGAACTTTTTTAATGTGGTTTTAATTTTTATGAGTCGCAGTCTCACCCAAAACCTGCTTCAACGTTGGTCAACGGGCAAAGCAGTCTTCTCACATCTGCTTTTCTCACCAGTGCCATTAGTTCATGGGGTGTAATTTTAGCTGTTCTAATATAAAAGCAAGGAAACTCTTACTCTATCTCTGGAAGCACGGGCTCATTCTCTCTCTCTCTGTTCAAGCCTCTCACCAGATCACAGCTTCTCAGCATTCACACGTTCTAATGTGAGCACTTTTTTTCCACGAACTGTGAGTGAATTCTCCATCCTTCTATGCACTTCGTGAATTACAGGGAAATAATTTGTAATATTACAGTCTTCACCACAGCTTGTAGAAGAATTTCAGCTCTGAGGCCCGGAGCACTTCTTTCTCCCCCTCCCTCCTTTGCACTGGCTTTAGTGCCACCATGCTGTTTTCTTCACCTTTCCCTTTTTTCTGATCAGGGAGAGAATTGGTGTCTGTAGGTTCATTTGTTCTCAAGTTCTATCAATTGAAAAGATTTTACAGAGCTCTGCAATATTAAAAGGTGGATCCTGTCCAGGCTCTGCGTCGGAGAATTGCTCGTCATGTCTCTTCGCTGCTGCTCTCCTGGTCCCGTTGGCTCCATTTCGCACCCTTTCTTCATGCGGGGCACCGAAAAGGGAAAGCTGCTCTTGCCCTTCTGTCTGCAGCATGGCTGGCTAAAAGCAAATTAAGTCGCTCGCCAGCCATGCCGAGATGGCAGCGGTGGCCCACGCCCATTTCGGCCGCGCAGCCCCGGCCTCGGGATGGCCGCGGGGCCGCTCCCGGCGCTTGGCTCGGCCGCGTGGCTCCCCGCGGGGCCGGGAGGGCTCCCGACGGGAAAGGGGTCGGCCGGCCCTCTCACCACTCCTTGGAGACCGTAGAGAAAGACAGGTTTTAGCAGGTTTCTTTGGTTCTTGAATATATTGTCATAGAGGCAGTACCCGCTTCTGTAACTGACTTAGCAGCGTGCCTATTGTCAGCGCTAGCCAGCAATTAGTTTTGCCCGGCACAGAAGCAGCTTTTAGACCTCTTCCCAGAAAATCACTTCCCTGACTGGCTTTTTCTCTCTTCACCAAAAATCAAGCCCTATGAAAACTACCACGTACATAAGTTGCCATATCAGTTCTTGTAACTTTCTGGACAGACCTGGGAAGTACCAGCTGTGCACCAAAGGTTTTTACAGACTGGCAGGCTTACATTTCATATACATTATCCATTGAGAGAGGGAGGAAACATTCACAGAGTACTGTAATAGACAGCTTTGAATTTCTAAAGGTCTGGTTGTGCTTTTAGGTTAGTGACATCTATTCAATATGGAATGAATATGATCTCAGTCCTGTAGAGCCTTAATTATGGCTTTAACTAACCTCAGATACCGTGTAGTCAGCATTCATCAACTAAAATCTAAAAAGTAAAAGCAGTTGCCCTTTTTTCCTCTCTTGGTAGCATATGGGGCTGTAATGCTCTTTGGATTTTAGCTCAGTCTTGTTAGACTCAGCGTGCAATTATTTTTTTTGCCTTGCCTGACTTCTCAATTAACTTGAATTACCATATTTTCCTGGTTTGTTCTCCTCTAAATTTTTATTTCAACAAATCTGGTGGAGACTGTTCAGATTTGATAATGCTTTGTTATTCTGTAATATGTTCTTTCTAAATATTTGTTTGTTAGTGATACTCAGTATCGCTCTTGTTATAAGAAAAGATGTGTTAATACTGTTACTTTTTGTTTTTTCTAGGACCAAAACAATGGGGGCAAGTGTCAAGGAAGGATGTTAAAAAATGGAAGAAAATATTTAAGGTATTTAATAATACAGGCCTACCATGTAGCCAAAATGCAGCAATATTCCCATATATATGTGTAGATAGATGGGATTATATTCTAATCTTGCTGTGCCATGTAACATTTTCAGAGGTATTAATGAGGTCAACATCTGCTTTAAAATAGGGGTTTAGCATAGTTTAAAATTTTCTGATGTATTACACTAAAATAGATGACCATTTATCAGTGGTTAGCACCACTTGTAAAGCAGGAGAAATTTTTTTTTAATTGCTGTTTGTTAGGAACGTGTATTTTTGGGGGTCATCAGAATGTTTTCAGTGAAGTTAATGCATTGAATCAATTTATCTTGATTCAGGTAATCAGCTCTTCAATTCCACAGGGCTTCCTGGTTTCATCTTTAGTTTCTTATTTTTCCCTGTGAAATAATGCCAAAGTAATTAAAGAATCTTTGCAGTCTCACCAGTCAGTGTGTCTGGTAAACCCATGGCCTGTATAGTGTGCTTTGGTAGTTAACACAGAAGCTGTTCTGAACCCCACGGAGTGAGGGCATGAGGAATGAAATTCAGTCTGAGGGAACAAGAGTGGATTTAATGGAGACCCAAAAAAGGCTGTATTTGCACTTCTGGTAATACCTCGTGCACTGTCTCCTAAGTGCTGCTGCACAAGTTTCCCAACTAAATCCATTAAAGACTGTAAGGGAAATGCTCTGTTTTAGCCTCTTATGTGGGCCAAGGTATGATTTTAGCAGCAACAGTAAGGGTAAAAGTGAATAATAGGTAAGTTTTACTAGATTCTTGTGGCTTTTCTGGTCAGGCCATGGGAAACGTGAGGAAATCGAGTGGTTGTGTAGTTGTGGGCTATACCGAGGTAAATAAAGGCAATGGTTAAAATTATTTTGCTATTCTTAGATAATTGTGACTTTTTTTTTTTTATTGCAGCATAATAGACGAAGTCAAAGGAATAGAGGTAAAGTGTTAAAAAAAAAAAAAAAAAAAAAACCTGCTGTAAATTATCTTATCCAAAGAGTCTTGACTTAAAGAAAGGTATTCAGGTTCATGCTAAACCCTTTAGGATGCTCACTGGGTTTTGTGTGAGAAGCCATCTAATAAACCAGCAATACTTACACTCATAAGGATTCAGAAATGCAATTTAAATTGTTTAAGGTGAATAAATACATTACAAATCCATGGTGCTATCATAACAACTTTTTTAAAATAAGCAGCCCTTATCAATTAATCAAAGAGTTTTTTGCTGTATTTGTCAGTTTTGTCAGACAATGATTGAATCTTAAAAATTCCAATCCTGCCTTTACATGCATGTAGTGGAGAAATGAATGCTAGGTTTTGAAAAATTACTAGGTAAGTGGGCATGTTAAAAAATATGTACTAAAAGAATCTCATGAAGTTGCATAATGGGCTATCAAAAATTTAGCAGATTATTCAGTGTACTCAAGGAGTCAGAATGCCTCCCGGAAAAGGTAGCATACAGTTACTTCATTAGAAATCAAGTTCTAGGATAGAAATCAAAACAAGTCTGTACACCAAAGTGTAAAATGATACTGCTCAGGGGGGTGTGTGGCATCTGAGCATTCTTCTGAAAAGGAGCTGTATGTATATATATTAAAATATATATTGCTACTGGGATGAATGATGGGGAAAATTTCCAGTGAAGTACTGAGAAGAAGGTATGTTGGGCTCTGTTCTCTCAAGGTTTTGAAGTGGGGGTTTTTTGGTGTAGTTTTATGACATTCATCTGAGAAACTTTCATTTGGAACACCAGAGGACAAAGCACTGCCTAACACTCTCTCTTCCTCCACAACACACCAAAAACTTTTGTCCATACGGTGGTCAGATCTAGGCTTTGAATCAGCCTCAGAAATTTCAGTGTAAAGCTGGAAAATAAAGGTCTGGTATAAAAAGTTTCAGATGGTCTAGACCTTTACCTCTTGTTCCATTTAGCTAATGGGGCCAAGTAGCACAAAAACTTGGCTGTAGTCTGTGGCAAAACTTAGAAAGAAAGTATTTTTTCAAAGATATGATATTTGAAGTCTTTTAGAAGAAGTATTCTGCTAATCTTAGAAGCTCTTAAAAAAAAGGAGTTTACTTGGAGTTCTTTAATGGTACCAAGTCTTGATCTTACTAATTTTAAATTTAGTGTGCTGCAGTACAGATGACATAAGAGAATCAGAAAAATGGGTAGCATGTATTTTTGCAGCTTCTAATGTAACTTGAGAATAGTATTTAATTTTATTTTAAGTTATCCTAGGGAAGAAATATCTAAGTAAATATGAAAGTTGAGTGAACAGCTTTCCTTGTAAGAAAACAAGCCTGCATAGATTTGTATTGATACATGTATATTTACATATTCCATAAAAAATAGAATCTCATTGGTTTTTATCCAGCTTAAGAAAAGCATATCTTGCTCTGACACTATTTGA
>VYZR01005072.1:8367-18790 GCA_013400675.1 Oxylabes madagascariensis
CAACATGGATAAGAGACTTGTCATTTTATTAATGAAGAGTGACCAGTTGTCACCCCCACATGGGAAAAAAAAAAAGATTGTGACACATTAGCAATGAAGGACCATGAGACAAACCAAATGTAAATACCGATGGTTTAAAGAGATAATTAAAGCTCTTGAGACTGCAATTATGACAAGGCAGCATGACAAGGCACATGTATGTCGACAGAATATATTTATATTGACAGAATCTGTCCGAGAAATCCTTTTTGTACAATATATGTGTCTGTCACATCTTTGGACTGCACANATAGAAATAGATTACAAATAGTTTCAACAGTATCTTTATCTGGAATACTCTTTTTTGATTTATTAAAGTTAATTTTGATTACCTTAGCTACCTTTAACACCTGATTTTAACACCTGATTTTATTATACCATCAAGGAACACACACCCTCTTTTTTTTAAAGAAGATTCACCAAAACAAAATAAGAGATAACTTACCTTCTATTAATACTATAGCATTCAAATCCTTAAAAAAAAATCTAGTTAGATCTACAATTGATTTCACACTGAGTTTGACTCAACTTTGTAACTCAGTTGCCTGGAAGAACAAAGAATGTCTCCTTAAAAATATGCTTCAGCATTTCCTTCTATACAACTCATAAACTCCAGAGATCAGATGATGAATTCAGAAGAAAATCATCTTTCATTAGTGAGTAATGCATTTTGAACACTTGGGGCTTGATAAAGGAGAGCTTCAAATGTGACTTGCATTTTCAGAAAAAAAAAAATAGTAGACAGAAGGTCCAAACAAGCTCCATTTTCTTTCCTTTACAGGAAACTTCCTTGTTTTGGGTGGCCTGGTTTATT
The DNA here is from genome assembly GCA_013400675.1 of Oxylabes madagascariensis. Classification (NCBI taxonomy): domain Eukaryota; kingdom Metazoa; phylum Chordata; class Aves; order Passeriformes; family Timaliidae; genus Oxylabes; species Oxylabes madagascariensis. The sequence continues at coordinate 9,221 of VYZR01005072.1, forward strand.
GATTTTGAAAGGTCAGTGGTAGAATCAGAGAGATTTAATGATAAATGTGAAGGTCTGCTCAAATGGCTAATTTCCTACCATTCATGATTGTATTAGCTCCTGGTTTACTGACATTTAGGTAGACATTCTGGGAAGAATCTTCTACTGTTTCTCATTGAATTATGGTGTAGAAACCTCTGCCTACCCTGACTGTTGACTCTGCTCTCATAAAATGCTGAGAAAGAGTTAATGCACGGATTTTTAATTTATTTTTTTTAAAGGTAGAATTGCAGGTTTAATCCAGCTCATAGCTGTACAAGGAACCAGCCCCTCTGAGAGTGAAATGTACTTGGAGGAGAGGACAACCTCTCTTGGCTCTTGAAAATTCATGGCCAAACTCACAATTCCAAAAACCAAAAATTCTCTTAAAGAATAACCAGTGAGTAGGAAGAGGATGACATGAGAAGAACAAGACAGAGAACCTTGGCAAATGCATCAGTACACCAGTGCAAGGAAACAGCGGAAAACTGTGTTGTATGTAGACAGAGAAATGGAAGATAGTCTAAAAATGGGGAAAAAACCTTAAAAGTTTGCATTTGGTATTCTACACTGATTTCTTTCTTCCTTCTCCCTCACTTCTATTGCAAGGGTTTTAAAATCTTAGAAGTCACCAACATTTTTACAGACTCAGACAGCAGTCTGAAAATCTAGGACTATTTTTTATGCTGTGTACCTCTTCATCATGGTTCTAGTACTAACTTATAATTGTTTATTTGTAAAGAAGGAGATTTCTGAAGCATAGGTCAGTATATTATGTAAATATAATATGAACCAAAACAAATACAAGCAATAAACTCTGTTCTGAAAAGTATCACTGGAAATGACTGGAAGTAGCATCAGATGTTTTCGGAGCTCTCTCACAACATCTGTCCCTGGAAACATTTACACTGCAGCCTGGAAAGTACAAAGCACAGATTGGGTCAACAGCAGACAATCTGGATGAACAACATGTTTGTTTTTTATTGTTTGATTGGCCTTGTGCAAAGGTGCTTGTGTGATATCTTCGTGTGTTCAAATAAATAGCAAGACTACATAGCTGGATCACCACATCCAACTCCAAGGAAAGCATTTAGAAGGCTCAACAAACCTTGTAAGACAGGAACAAATTTCAGTATTTACCAGTTGTCTCTATCCAGTGTGAAGAAGGGATTCCCAGAGATTTAACTACAAATATGCTCTAAATCAAAACAATGCTTTCTTATGTGTGAAGTTGCTCTCAGTCCTTGCATGTAGGAGCTAGATTTGAGAGGAATCTGAATCCTGAATGTCATGGGTTTTCTGCTGTTCTTTTAAGAGAATCTCATTATCTTTACAGTCAATAAGGTACAAGGGTGGTTGATATGCCCAACATATTGTGGCCAAGACGAAAATTAGCATTTCAAATGGCTGGAGCCATTGTGCTCTTAAGTAGGCCTGTTTAACCCATCATTCAAACAAGGGAAATAAAACAGATGAAGGGCTTTGGCAATTTTTTTCATAGACATCGATTCCAAAGATGGTGCCTGCTTTAACTAAGATCTGGGTGTCCCTTTAGCCAGGGTATCAACTGTGCTTTGGGAAGCCACAATGCCATCCTCAGCTGTGGCTATGAGATAAGGATGCTGCCTAATAAGAACAGTTCTAGGACAAGCACAAATGAGATTACTTGAAGAAGACCTTAGGTGTGCCAAAACCTAGGCTGACTTTTTTGTCTTGGGCTGTTCACAGCTGGGAAGGTTTAGGCATGTGTATCACGTAGTTTAAAAAGGAGGTTGCAGAACAAGATTTTCAAGGACAGTGTCAGTGAAATGACACAAGCGATGGACTTGCAGAAAGAGCTCAAAGAACTAAACCTATTAAAAAACTGGCACATTACAGATTTGGACTCTGTTCAGCAATTTGGCAGAATCCATTTATGACAGATTTCATGTTGAGGATTGAGTCCAAAAATGACTCCACCCCTAATTATGAACTGAATCCTCCTCCCATTTCTCTTTTTCTTTTTTTTTTTTTTAATAATAATAAAAAACAAAACAAAGTGAAATAAAATAAAAGCACTTTGTTTTGACTTGCAAAGAACCACAAAGGATAAAGAAGGGCGAGGGTGTGAGTCTCCCCACCAGGATATGATACCAACTGGAAAATTTGGAGAGAAGCAGGAAAATGGGATTCGAGGCACCAGGCTGGTGGAATCTGAGTGCGTCATAAAGGTTAAGAGCAGTCTCCGAAGGGGAGCCAGGCATCCCATGCAAGAGTAGCCCCGCTGGTCTGCATCCAGCTCGCGTTGGCATTGGTGCTGTGGCAGATGCTCATTTAAACTTCCACCCTAAAACTTGCTGGAAGAAAACTTATGGCAGTAGGTAGGGGAAGATGGGAGGAATAAAATGGGAAAGAAAATAGTAGACGAACTGGAGACTGAAACAAACTGGCTAAGGCACAAATGCATTTGAATTGTCAATGTGCAGCTAATGGTCCTTGGTCCCAACTGTCCCTTTGGCTGCCATCATTTTTATCTTTGGGTCATTATAACATAATACATCTCACAGTTACCAAGTTTCCCTTTGCTCTTTCATAGCAAATTGATTTTTGGTTTTGCATCTATGACAATACTTTGACCAAATTGTTTTTTCAATTACACAGGAAAGAGGAAAAAAATAATATTTGACAGTGTGAACTCCTCATTACTTCATCTTGGAAATAGTTTACCAAGGAAAGTTCTTTCTAAAGTCTAGTCTAAAACTGACTTTTTATGCCAGTAGATTCTTGATTGCCATGACAGAAGTGAATTTTATTTTACATATACCTGCGTCATTATAGTTTGATGTGACTTAAAACTACGAGCACTCACTTTGGAGGGTTCCTTAATTTAGATAAATTGCAGCAGCAGTTTAGGATCAGCTGTAAAAGTATAAATCAAAGTATCAGCACAATTTTCAAGAGAGTCTATGTAAAGTGGAAACTCTAGTCCAGGACTTTTCATGCATTTTCCATAGAAATTTCCTGCCTGAATTTTCCCACATGACATTATATTTTAACTTACATGGTACATTTTCCTCCAAAATATTTTCCTAATATTTCATTTTGTCATTTAAAAAAATCATGATAAATTCCAGATACAAGCCTAAAATCTAGCAAGAAGAGTGAATACGAGGCACTATAACTTGGAATCTATGGGGTACCAATATAGCAAACTCATATTGTAAGATAAATTGGAATATATGCAATTATGCAGAATATTGAACAATGCTGCTATAATATAGTGATATTTGTTCATGGGTATTAGTTGCAAAGCATTACAGATAAATAATTTGAGTATTGATAAGCATAAAAAACTAAAATAAAAATGTATCCTAAAAGAAATTTTCCGTACTTACTGTTCAAATAGGACTCCATTGGTTGCATTCTCAAAAGATAAAATTTGTGTTGGCCTTTTCTAAGCTCTAATGTACAATATAGCAATGTATTCTTTATATTGAAGTGCTAGGTAACGCTACACGTGGTAGTTTATTACTGACCTCTCTGAAGTTTTTCCTAGTTTGGACACAGGAGTGGCTTACAGAGTTCCTATCCTCCCGTTCATTTTCATGGGATAGCCATAGAAATACAAGAGGCATGAATTACAGGTGTGAACAACTGCATGTACAAGTTCTCTGTTTATCTAGACCATTTCAGTAACCCTGGGAGTTACCGCAAATATTTGTCCCAGGAAGACTCAGTGGGAAGTGAAAGTCTAGGAGGAGATGTGGGAGCTGTAGGAAGAAGAGGACCAAGATCTACTGTTTTCAGTAATGGTTAACGCTGAGGGAAAAGCAGATGGAGATTGTCCTGGTTTCAGCCAGGAGACAAACACTGATATGTTTTAGCTGCTTCTGGAAGGGTGCAACTGCTGCTAGGTGAGTTAATCAAAATTACCTCCAGCCCTGTCAGCGCAATGCCAGCTCCCTGGAATTGTGATGCCAATTATCTATGGACGTTGTCTACTATTGAGCATTTTGGTGTGGAACTCCCAGCAACTTGGGAGCGCTCAGGGCCATGTTTAGGTAAGGTATTCACCATCCTTCCCACTGCCCCATGCGATCGTGGATTAACTAATCTAGTTAGTTTACAGGGTCAAACATTTTAGTGCAATGAAAGCTTTGTGATAGTTTCATAATGCAAATGAAAAAGCTGTTGATTTCTGAAGCCGAGAGCTAACAAGTGCTACTGGTGACTGAGTCAGGTTTGTTGCAATCTTTACTTTGAAGATATGCTGGAGTTCTCCAAGGTTAATGAAGCACTTGTGGGAGAGCTTTTCTTCAGACTTTAGCTCTGTTTTATTCTTGATAGAACCATTAACTTCTACACTAACCTTTCTACTTGTTACTATTACACACATTCTGCCCACTAAAGCTTTGTATTGATTTTTGCCAGGGAACGCTTATAAATTGTAGGTTTAAATACATGGGGTTTTTGGTTCTGTTAGCACTGGGTGGGATACAGACAGACAGTGATTAATTTGTAGATTTTAATTTATTTTAGATGTATGTTACTTTGTCTGACACCATTGTCATTAGGTTTTGTTTCTTGAATAATTTGCTCTAATTATTCCAGATAACTTTTTAATTGCTATAGTTTCCAGTTAAGAAAGTAAAATTTGCAAGACATGATGAATAGTGTTAGCAAAATACTTTGAGATACTGGAAATTCTTTGATCCTTCCAAATTTAGTACCTCGTCTATGAAGAATGGCGCCAATGGGGCAGAGAACCAACAGTTCTTGCCCTCTGGAATTCAGCCATTCATTAGAAAATCCTGTATTCTCTTTTTAACATTTTAATCTCCTACCTCTTCATTTTGCTTATAAAGTTTTCATATTAAGATTCCAAAGAAATGTGCGGGTTTTTTGTTTTTTTTTTTTCCCTTTGGTAAATGAATTAGCAAAAGCTTTAGGGTTAATCCTAAATTTTGTAGGTTTGAAAATTATTATTCTAGTTTAATTTTGCCTTTTAATTTTCAAGTTTTTTATATACTATTGTGTTGGTTTTGCATGGCCTGGTTTTTGGTAGCAGGGGGACCACAGAGGTGGCTTCTGTGAGAAGCTGCTGGAAGCTTCCACCACATCCAGCAGAGCCAATCCCTGATGATTCTGAAGAAGGACCTGCTGCTGGCCAAGGCTGGGCCAGTTAGAGATGATGGCAATGCCTCTGATAACATATTTAAAAAGAAAATCAAAACAAAGTGAGGTGCAGTTTTTTCTAGCCAGAGAGGAGGAGGACATGAGAACATTGTGAGGGAAACAACACGGGGACACCAAGGTCAGTGCAGAAGGAGGGGCAGGAGGTGCTCCAGGCACCAGAGCTGAGATTCTTCTGCAGGCCGTGGTGAGATCATTGTGAAGCAGCTGTGCCTCTGGAGCCCATGGAGATCCATGGGGGATGCAGAGATCCCCCCACAGCCCCTGGGGATCCACGGGGATGCAGAGATCCCCCCACAGCCCCTGGGGATCCACAGGGATGCAGAGATCCACCCACAGCCCATGGGGATCCACAGGGATGCAGAGATCCACCCGCAGCCCCTGGGGAGGTGCCCATGCTGGAGCAGGTGGATGCCTGGAGGAGGCTGTGATCCAGTGGGAGACCCTGTGGAGAGAGGGGGCCCTGCTCCCAGGCTGGAGCAGCCTGTCCTTGGAGCACTGCACCCCGTGGAAGAGTGACCCACACTGCAGCAGTTCTGGGAGGACTCATATTGCAGCAGTTTTGGGAGGACTGCTGCTCGTGAGAGTGGAACCACGCTGGAGAAGTTCACAGAGAACTGTCTCCTGTGGGAAGGGACCCCACGGTCTCACAGGGGAAGGACTCCTCTCCCTGAGCAGCAGCAGCAGAACTTGGTTGAACTGACCAAAACTCCCACCCCGCTGTCTCCCTGTGCTGTCGACGGGAATGAGGGAGGAGTTGGGGGAAAAAATGGTGTTTTTAAGGGCTTATTTTACTTATTTTCCTCCTCCCAATTTTGTTAACAATAAACTTACATTGTACTTCTAAGTTGAGCCTGTTTTGCCCTTGGAGTGTTTTCTCCTGGTCCGCATCTCAACTCTCATGAATCCTTATTTTAATTTTTTTTTTTTCTCTTTCCTCTGCCCAGCTGTAGCAGGAGAGGGTGAATGAGCAGCTGTCATGGATGCCTGGAATTTGGCCAGTGCAAAGACCTACGTGGTTAGTTGTCCTTCTTGATTCCCTTCAGTAAATGGCTTATTTCCATTTCACCTCTACTTGAAACACTGAAGCACTACAGCTATAAATATTTGGTGAGTGAAATGCTGGTTTCATCTGACATTTTGAGTCAAAGATGACTCTTCTGGTTTTGCTGTTTTTCTGGTTCTATTTTCCAAACAGAAAATAATGCTCTAATCAGCACCAATTTGTTGTTGGCAAATACAAAAAATAAATCAGGGAATAGAGTTTTTCCTGGGATTTTTTGATGACTGTTTTTTTAACCTCAGTGTAGGCAGTCAGTGAAAACAGACTGAGGGTAAAGCATATCAGGCTGGTTGGAACCCTTGTGCTTTGCAAAATTACTTGTAGTTTTCCTCCATGGGGATTTCACATCAAGGCAGTTATTTCAACACCATTGTTTTTACAATGGATGGTAATAAAATCTTGGATATTTCCCTGTTTGATTAGGAAAGAAACACATATACCCAGTCCTGGGACCTGAGCATGTTACTACAATGAAGACGCTTGGAAATTACTTTCCATTTTAAGAATTACTAATAAAAGAATTCTTTGCATTATGGGTCAAATTTCTATCTGTGTATTCAGGCTTGACTCCCCTGATTTGATTGCTCTATACATTTCAGAAATCATTGTAGCTTTGAACAAGATTTGCATTCAATAAGACATTATTCACATCTGCCCAAGAATTAGGCTTTGAGAGATTTGTACTAATATTTTCTATTATGTTGGTCAACAGGGTGGCATTCTCTAAGTTTCACTTTGATATTCAGATTCAAATATTCACAACAAAAATATGAATGTCTCATGATTGCAGCTGTGCAAATAGCAAGGGATTACACCAACTTTGAAGTTGGATTCTGTTCTTACTCCTCTTATTATTCATTTCCCTGTGAACAGTAATGGCAGAAATGTGGGGAACTTGCTCAAATTGACAGAAAATAATGCATATTCACATCTCAAGTATTTACCACGGCAAATAGCTCCTATGCAACAGTGTATGTACAAAACCAGCCATGCCCTAGAGTCTCAGGACAGCTGCCTGCTACTAATATGTATCTAATAAATTGAAATGGACAAATGGACACCACTACATCAATGCACTTTTCAACTGCTTAAAGCAGCCAGAGCTTCATTCAGCACAGGAAGAGTACCTGTACTGGAACATCACTGAGTCCTTCAGAGTCTATTCCATGCATTATTCTGTGGTATCAATGTAGTGGAAGGAAATTAAATGTAAACATTTGCTGTAAGCAGCAAAAAAAAGTCTAGCATTCAGCAGTTTAGGTCATGATCCCTCAGCCAGAAGGAAATAAGTTTGTTGTTTTTTTTTTAAATCTGGTGTTTGTGAGCATTGTCAGAACGTGAGAGTGGATAGATAATTGAGGGGGAAATAAAGGTTAATGTACCCTAATTAAATTACCTGAGCTTCTACTTATCACTTCTAAAAACAAAACAAAACAAAACAAAACAAAACAAAACAAAACAAACAAAAAAAAAAGCTGAGTATTTTCTTCATTCAATCACTCATTCAGTAAATGCATCACACAGAGGATTAAATATATGGGGAGAAAAATGACTCTATCAACTTGAAAAATACATTCAGAAATAATACTTCAGGTGTGTAATGGCAGTCCACAGGCAAGAATTTGTCAATAGATAATATTTGCTGGGAAATTTTGAGTAAGAAATACAGTCTTAAAATTGATGTCACTTACAAGCAAGTTATGAACAAAGAAGAATTAAATATACTGGATTAATATATTAATAACAAAAATATTTCTGCCTTCTTCAAACCAGCCAAAATTTAGCTCAAAAACAAGACCACATTTACATAAAGGATTATGAACCACAGAATAACTTCTCAGCAAACTGGAACAGAGTCTGAAGTAGAGTAAAAAAGCATGAGACCTTAAATATAGTGTAATACTTCACAGTGAGTATTTCAGCAGCTGTATAAATAAAACCACTATCCCAGTGAAGAGAGTGATAGAGAATTCAGTGGAGGATGTTTCCAAGAACTAAGACAATTCCATATTGCTAAAGTGGAAACCAATTTAGCATGAACTAGTGAGGAAGAAAGTTTTCTTAAAAGTACCCCACCCCACCCCACCAACTTCTTTGTAAAACACCAGAGCAATGTGAAATGTAATGTCACAAGTAAAGGTCTAAAACACAGATTTCAACTCTGTTTGGGAATAGAGAAGGGCAAAATATGATTCCAAGCTAAGCAATTTTCTGTATTCAGAAAGTCACTTTCTTTTAATGGGAAAATAATTGGGTTTAAATTAGGAAATAAAAGCACTGCATATATATACACACAAAAAGAATAAATAAATTTATGTTTTAATATGGTGCAACTCATTATTCATTATACATTGGACAACATTTGAGCTTTTCTCTAAGCTGTTCTCTCTATATATTTTACCTTCCAAGCTCTTCAGTGGTAATGCTTCTCTTCCCAGCAAGAGGCATCATCATACACCATATAAAATGCAGTCCTGTGAACACGAACAGCAGAAGATAATACTTCAAAATTGGGTTCTAATGAATCAGAGTTACAATTCTTCTAGAGACTAGGTGCAACTAATCAGAACATAGTCTTTTTCAGCTGAAATTCACAAATTTTGCCCCCAAATAAATAGGGAATTTTTGATTCTAGGTAAGTTTGTCAAGTGTTTTTAGATCTCTTTTTATATTTACCTATTTAAACACATAATCATTGCAAAGTCAGAGGTGAAAGCAAGTTTGACTACTACTACTCCAGATCCTTATAAGAACTTTTACACAGGCTGTGAAGTCATACGAAAAATGTCTTTTTGTAGAAATGGTGAGTAAAGGCCATACTTGCTTTCAAAAATGGATGCTGTCAATTGTGAATATAAATAGAGGTAATGAATTATTCAGGAGGAATGGTGATGTGGATAAAAATATTTCCTTGGAGCCTCTTTTGAACTGCAGTGGAGAATTTTTAAAACAGTTAATTCTTCTTACGTCCTGCAAACCCAAACACAACCACGAGGTTTGAATATATAATAATGTCAAAAAAGCAGAAAAAAAGTACAAAACCAAAATGTGAAATCACCCATATAACAGAAGATGAAAGAATTGGAAAACTAATAGAAATGAGAGATAAAATGGATACGCAAATTATTTCTGTGTTATTACCCTAAACAAAACATTATAGCAAAAGAATTGTTTTAAATGGATCAGTTAAAGCAATTTGTAACTCATCTAACATTTACATATTCCAACCTAGAATTTCAGTGTCACTTAAGATGTTACATACCTCATCATTTTTACATTTTTCATTTAGATTCCTAAAAGACTAAAAAAAAAAAAAA